>JAEIFU010000576.1:0-117962 GCA_018904235.1 Lordiphosa stackelbergi
TGACACCCGATATATGGCACTTCTTACCCAACCTCTAAGCTTTATGTACTCCGTTAGCATGTCATTTGTTTTATATCGCTTCCACCTGTTATACGAAGCATTTTGTTGGATAATGAGTATTTTTACTTCATTTGTGAAACATGATTGTACTGAAGGATTTATTTTTATACCCTTGCAAAGGGTATTATAAATTTGCCCAGAAGTTTGCAACGCATAGAAATATTCATTTCCGACCCTATAAACTATTTATATTCTTGATCAGGGTGACGAGCTGAGTCGATTCAGCTTTGTCCGTCCGTCTGTCTGTCCGTCTGTCTGTTTCTACGCAAACTAGTCTCTCAGTTTTAAAGTTATCGAGCTGAAACTTTGCACAGAGTCTTCTTTTTGCTGCACACTGCTAATATGTCGGAACCGACCGGATCGGATGACTATATCTTATAGCTGCCATAGGAACTATCGGTCGAAAAGTGGGTCTTTGTGAGAAAATATTTTTTTGTTTTTAATGTTAACATGTCTCACTTCAGCGATTACACTGTGCAACACTAAAAAGTTGATACGGTCGAGAGCAAAAAATTCTGAGAGGGTTTGGTCTGGTTAGCTGCCGATTTCTTTTTATAGCACTTTTAAGTTTTAAGCATGTGATTGGGACTTGTAACTCTATATCTCATAAACTGTTTGGAATTTCGATTTGACGTCTTAAAGGAAGTTGTTGCTCTTGTCTTGGTTTACAAAACATTTCTGAGTAACAAGTCAAAATAGTCACATCTTTAAACTCAAAATTTCAAAAATGTCGTATAATGATCATGTTTTCCCCTCGTTTTGTACAGTTTTTCAAGTTTTTCTTGAATACTATAACGAATTTGACTAAACAATGGAGGACGAAAAAGTAGCTTAGACTGAAATAAACAATCGGTTGGAACATACCAACTTCATTCGATAGGTCCTTCATATAGTTAAGGGCCCTAAAGTATGTATAATTTAAACCAAAACTCGAAAAATTACAGTTTTGGTAGAATTTGACTGACACAATCAAAAATTTCGATTGTTTTGTATTAAATCAATAAAATTGCGAAAAAATGTAACCAAAGAAATTTAATTTATTTGCTTTTTTTACCGATAAAATTAGTTTTTTCAATTTTTATGACAGTTTTATGCTTTTGGGCTTTTAACTATATGAAAGAGTACTTTAATGAAGTTTGTTCGTACTAACGGTTTGTTTATTTTGGTCCAAGCAACAAGTTTTACCTATATTACAATACTTGTCCAAATTGGTAACGGGTTTCAGGAAAAAGTTGGAAAACTGGATAAAAGATGTGAAAACTTGGATTTTTTGGATATCTTTTATAATTTTAAGTACGAAGATGTAATTTTTTTTGATTTGCTTCAAAGGAATGTTTTATAGGCCAAACCAAGAGCAACCACTTTGCTAAGGACATGAAAGCAAAATACTTTACGAGATATAGTATCGTTAATCCTACTCTGAAGCTGAAAAGTTCAAAGGCCAATAAAAAGAAAACGGCAGCTAACCAGACCAAACCCAAAGAGGGGTTTTGTACTACCATCATACCCTTTCAGAATTTTTTGGTCTCGACCGTATCAACTTTTTTGAGTTCAAAAATGTGTCACAGTGTTATTAATAATATACGCTTTTACACAGATTTGGAAGTTTTTGTCAAAATCGGATGACTATATCTTATAGCTGCCATAGAAACTATCGGTCGAAAAGTGGGTTTTCATGTAATCTCAAAAATATCAGTACGAAAAATTTTTCAAAAATTTCTAATAATTTTTTTTATGGTTCTTTTTTCGCCCAAACATCCCTTTTGAGCTATTAAATAAAATTTTTGGACCCAGAAAAGAACGCTTTGGTTTTAAGGCTTACAGAAAAAGGTATTCAAAGACTTCTAACGACTTCGTCTTGGTGTGGACACCGATTTCGAATTATTCAATCGGTACAGAATTCTAACAGCGACCTGTATTGGCACAGTGTGTAATACGTCCAGGTCCTTTCCTTTTTTTTTGTTTTTTAATTTTATTAGTCTAAAAACAAAAGTAAATAGAAAAGAAAAACTAAAACAATTTACATTCATAGTAATAATATAATATAATAGTTATAATATAGTAGGGGAGAGTGGGGGGTTGTGATCATAGTTTTGTTTTTCGAACATAACTTCGCCAAAAATCAATATTTTTTCGTTCTGTAAATTTTGTATTTTAGGTAAAAGATGCAATTCATCACTAGTTTTAAAAAATTAAATTTTGGGTTTTATTTTATTTCATATTAAAAAAGTGATTTTTTGACATTTCGAAAATTTGTGGCGGTTGTG
Source organism: Lordiphosa stackelbergi (assembly GCA_018904235.1). Lineage (NCBI taxonomy): Eukaryota > Metazoa > Arthropoda > Insecta > Diptera > Drosophilidae > Lordiphosa > Lordiphosa stackelbergi. Next base: position 2,328 of record JAEIFU010000576.1, read on the forward strand.
AGCCACCCATCTTAAAGTTCAAAATTCGTGTTTTTAAGCCATTATTCTTTATTAAATGAAGGCTTGTTTTCTTTTATATACGAGCACTTTTTCCTTGTGGCTGTTCTTTTGTTTGATTTTTTTAAACTTCTTTGGAGAGTTTTTCCTCTGTTTTATTGCGCGTTATTGCAATATTCTATTTGAAAGTCAAAACCGACCTTTTTTCAAAGTGGCTCACAACCCCCCATATCTCATTTTTTTGTTGGTGACGTCACATACCCAAAAGAAATTGTTACAAAAAAAAACATATTTCTATCAAAAAGGCAATTGACCAAAGATATTTCCCTCATACTTACTTTTGTCATTACGAAAAAAATTTTGTATAATATTCACAAGTCAAAAATGAAAAAAAAACTTTTTTTTTTTTAAAAAAAGTCGAGTTCTGGTTCACGAACTTAAAGAAGGTGTAGACTGATAGGTTGCTTGCCAAAAGTTAGGTAATAAGAAGGGAGACACATGACATAAACAAAAAGTTTAAATATATTTTTTTTGTGGCCAATATTCGAGTGGCTCACAACTCTCAGCGGCTCAGAACCCCCCATTCTCCCCTAATAATAATAATAATAATAATAATAAAATGCTCTAAAAATAAACTACACTCTAACTAATTTTGAAATTACAGTTCTTGATGGTGGTCTTCACTTTAAGTGAGGAATCATTTACAGGAACCACATGATGAATCCGAAGCGTCCCTTTGATACTTTTACAATTTTCGAACCTGGTTTTTAAATATTCTGCACACTGTTGGTAATCTTTTGTAGTGCAAAAAAAACATTGATGGTTTTTAAATGATCATTTGCCCATTGATAAAGGTTTTCAGCTGTAAGTATTTAATTTTTTGTTCCTTGCTGCAGGCAGTATTGCCTGGCAAGCCGTTTAACCGTTCCCTCTACCCCATCACAAGTACCTTTTCCGTGCGCTGTTGCAAAAAAATTCCATTCCGCGTGTACCGAGAAGTCTTTGAAGTGGTTTACCAAATTTATAAAGTTCTAAATAAATTTTTTCATACTGATATTTTTGAGATTACATGCTACAAATGGCCATAACTTCCTCAATTTTCAAGCTACCGATATGTTCGGGCACTCAAAATTTTGGAAAAGATGCGGCTTTCTCATATATTTTTTTGAGAGTTTTTTGAAAGATGGGTCTTTTTTGCTAGTCTAAGTTTTTTGAAAAAAACCTTTTTTTTCAAGAAAGGTAAAAAAATTTGTCAAAATTTTTTAGAAGGTCTTTTCATCCTGAACATTTGGAAAAAAAACTGCAATGCTCTATTTTAAACCGTTTTCGAGTAATTGAAAATTTAAAATTCACAATATTACACTTTTAAGCGTAGAACTTCTGCAAAAGAGCTCCAAAAAAGCTCACATTTTGGGGTTAAGCTTCTCTCATAATAAGCTTCCTTTGGGCCAATTATCATCCAATTCGGAGACATCATCCCAGAAAAAAAATTTTTTTGTATGGAATGCCCCATATATAGTATAAAACTTGAATAAACTAAGTGAAATAAAAAAAAGCAATATATTTGAAGTAATCAAGAATTTCACAAAGAGATGGAAAACATTTCTATTTATTTTTTTATCAAGCCGCAATAGATCTGGTTATCACTTATCTGCGCGGACAAGAGTAGTAGTAATGGTTGAGCTTTCCAACCAAAATGGATATGTTAAAAACAACTCTTAACGTTCTTCACGCATTGATTCTGGCATTCATTAAGTTTAAGTGTATTTAAAGCCTGCGAGGTTTAGAATATCTGATATATACTTGGAACATTTTCTTCAGTGACTAATTTTCTCCCGCACTGCTTAAAATCGCCACTTTTGCAAGATAAAAAACGAAACGGACATTTTCTAAATTGCTGTATTACGTTATTGGAGCATTAGAAAAGCTCATACGTGCGATTTAAAAACTGAGTTACTTTTATTTCTGCCAGGTTTTACTGCTGGCAATGCTCCAATCCTGACGCACACAATGATTTTTCAGACATTAGAACTTCACATATAGTCAGCTTGTGCTCACGTTGCCAATGTGATTGAATTGTTACTTAAAAATCTTTCGATATCATGTTTGAAAAAATACAGGGAATAGCTGTCGAAGTGGGATTTAAGTTGATAAGTCCTCTTATATGGTCGGCCAAAAAACCACACTAACATTTTTACGTGTCGAGGATACGACTCTTTTAAGATTACATAGCTTTACCGAGCTTCTCTCAATCTCATGTCGTGTGTGCTTCTAACTCTCATTAATTCGGAAGCGCTTTCCCCATTTTAAAGTTACTTATACGGGGGTGCCACGAAAACCTCTTCCAACCAAATTCCAACCGTATTTCAACCGCATTCCAATTCTTAGGTGCTACAGAAATTTCTTTTGTTTGGTTTCAAACCTCTCGTGTTTTGTTAGGAGATTTAGAAGAGCCACTGGCTCCCTCTAACAATGGTGTCGCCCTCTACATGACAGCTAGCGGGTTAAGGGTTGGCAAGTAATACCTCATGTTTGGCGACAACATTTTACATTTTATTTATGGAGAATATTACTTAAATTTGAATTATACTTTAAAAATTTCAGTTAAACATCAAATTAACCCATAACTAAAGAAGGGAAAGTTTTGGGCGAAAGATTCAGCCCTGTTTTTAGAGATGGAACTTCAACTGGAACAACTGGTGTTCCAACTAGATTTTCTTATAAGAATATGAAATCTCTCCAAGTTCTGTTTCACCGACCAATTTTTGAGACAACACTAATAAGATTCTATTTAATAACTTTTTATACCCTTTTATACCCCATTAAAAATGGGAAAAAGGGGATCATGAAGTTGTGCAATTGTATGTAACAGCCAGAAGGAGGCACCTCCGACCCCATAAAGTATATATATTCTTGATCAGCATCAACAGCCGAGTCGATTTAGCCATGTCCGTCTGTCTGTCTGTATGAACGCGTCGATCTCAGAGACTGTAACAGATAGAGCCACCATTTTTGGCATGAATGTAGGTGTAAACTGTACCCACATCGAGTTGGTTTCAGATTTGGAAAATTCCACCTCCTCCATCTTTTAGCAGCGAAAAACTGTCTCTCTCTCTGTATGAACGCGTTGATCTCAGAGACTATAAGAGGGGAGAGCCACAAATTTTTGCATGTATGTAGGTGTATATCGTTTGCTTCAGATTTGGAAAATTCCTCCCATTCTTCTCTAACCGCGAAAAACTGTCAGAGCTACAATTTTTAAGTTTGAACCTAATGATTCAATACAGGGTTGTCCATATTCGACGGACCCATCTGGCAACGCCATAACTTTTGACAGAGATGTCAGATCGCTTAATGACATACCGCGTTTGAAACGTCAGTCCAAGCAGATTTTTACCATGGAACAATACACGCCACGCGAGCGCTCTCAAATAGTTGATATTTACATTCAAAAGAACAAGTCAATTGTGAAAACTCAACGTGCTTTTAAAAAATTTTACATTTTCACATTTCACATTGAATGGGACCGTAAATAAGCAAAATTGCCGTATTTACGCCACTGAAAATCCTGAGGAGATTCAAGAAGTGCCTCTTCATGACGAAAAAGTCACAGTTTGGTGCGGCATTAGTGCGAAAACGGTCATTGGGCCGTTTTTCTTCCAAAATGAAAATGGCCATGCTGTTACCATCAACCAGGAGCGTTATCGCGACATGATGACCAATTTTGTGATGCCAATTATTCGTCGAAAGCGTATGAGGCAGTTCTGGTTTCAACAAGACGGCGCTCCACCGCACACAAGTCGCATAACAATCGATTTTCTGAAGAAATTGTTTCCGGGCCGTTTGATGTCGAAAAGTGGTGATTTGGACTGGCCACCGCGTTCGCCCGATTTGACGCCGCCTGACTTCTTCTTGTGGGGATATTTGAAGTCAAAGGTTTACGTTAACAAGCCAAGGACCGTAGAAGAGCTCAAGGACAACATTCGTGAAGAAATAGCCGCTATTCCGGCCGAAATGTTGGCGAAATCGATAGAAAATGCTGCAAAAAGGGCACAATACGCCATCAACGCCAGAGGCGGCCATTTGAGAGATATCATATTCAAAAATTGATGTAAACAAATCTACTTGGAACAAATTAAATGATTAAGATTGCCAACCGCCAAATTTTTATTTTTTTCTTTGATTTTTTAAAAAAAAACCTGGGTCCGTCGAATATGGGCAACCCTGTATATATTCTATTCTGTATACCACTACAAGAGTCGAGCAAAAACACCGAAGATATGCAAGTGCGCCTCCCCATTTGTTTAAATAAATTTCAAAATAAAAGTAGTTCAAAGCTGTATGAACCACATCATTTGGGACAGGGTATTTTGCTGTCGGGGCACTCGACCGCAACACTCTTACTTGCTTAACTTAAAGCATGGAGAACCTATCCAAACGCATTAATTTAACACTTAATGACAATAACTTCAATACTATTATTATTCAATAGACTTCAAAAAATATTGCACATTATATTTCTAAAAGATGGGCTTTTGATGACCAGTAAAAAAGTAAATACACAATCTTATCCTTGGTCAAAATTGCACTTAAAATGTAGCCATTTTCCAAAAACATATAAATTTCATTTTATAATTTTCTTTTCTGCCAATCAAAACTCCGGCTTTTTTCGATTTCTCGAACGGACCCGGATTTAAATCAGGAATCCCCAATGTTCGGGATCGAAAATGTCTCGATAACTCTAGTCGTTAGAGCTTTGTCATGATTAAATTTGTACTGGCAGTTTTGACTGCTTATTTCTGGAATAATTTCATTCTAAGCTTAACCTTTTTTGTATCAAAACTAATATTTTCAGACCCTGAGGCCGTTGAAAATGACACTTTAAAACCGAAACTAACCTACATATTTTTCGGTTTCGCAACTGTTAATAAAGGTAAAGGGGTTACGATTATAGACACAAATTATTTCGGTTAAGGTTACTGGTTCGTTACCAAGTTTAAAACTGTAAAATAACGGTTCGGATACTGTTTTAACCTGAGCTTAGATTGCACAAATAAATAAAAAATCTTCGTTCGAAAATAATTTTCTTGAGAGCCCATGCAAAAGTTAGATTCGCAGCTAAGGGTAATGAACCATGTGTTAATAGAACCTTTCATCATCAATTTGTTAAGAAACTAGTATCGGAAACTCACAAAAAACAAGGAGACGATAAAAAAGAAACAACATTTTTTCTGACAATGTTTACGTTAATTTGAACCAATGCTTTTGCTTAAAATGCATCTTGTTTGCAAATACAAAATCAACCAGGTGACTTTGCTAAAGAATCCTTTGAAATTGTAGGACGCCCACGATTATGCTATGGTAAAGGGAGTTCTCGATTGAAGCGTAAATTATTCGCGTGCCATGGTTTCAGCAGATTATGGTGATAATCGAAATCTTTTGGTCCATGCAACAGCAGTGGCTGCAAAAAACGTGGATTATCAGAAAAAGGAGGATCAGTCTGCACCTTATACTCCAGAAGCCTTGCATTTTTGTACTAATGTTATTGTTATTACAAAGATAAATTAAGAACACACAAAGAAATCTGTGGGTAGATTTAACCGATATTGTGGGTTGGAAATGCGCCAACCCACAAAGTTGGTAAAATTAACCAAATTGTAGAGTAACTTTCACGTAAACCTTTACGTAAGAGGAACTATTGCTATGGTAAATCTAACCGAAAATCTCGTTTAAAAATGCGCCAACCGACATAAATAAGTAATATTTACCGATGTTTACAGTAAGTACTTTTCTTACTGAGTTCACAGTAATTTTACCATACAATTGGTAATTTGACAGCTGTTACACAACTGTACAACAGTAGGGTGGGATACTGTTTTAGCTGTCACAAGTTGGCAATCTACTTGAGCTCATCGCAGAGCAGAAGAGGCAACCCCACTACTCCCCCACCCACCAAATTTGGTTCTGAAACAATTATTGGAATTAAACAAATATTTATTAAACTTGAAAAATTTTTACTTACTCTGGGGGGACTCGAACTCGGGGCCATTGGTCTCAACACGATTGGAAGCACGTCTTTACCAGTTACGCTACGCGCCCGTTGAAAGCAACGCCTCTAACATATTACTTGTATTAAATCTGCCTAAACATATGCACCAAAAATTTCTTGAATATCGCATAAATGAGACCACTAGTAATTCTCAAGTTCTAATTCGGTTAAAGTGCTCTATAAAAGACCAACTGAAATTTGCTAAGTCAACAATTTTCGCGGTTAGATTTGCCGTCGGAACAGTTAATCGGTGCATCAAACACATTCAAAAAGTTATACTATATGTGCGGTTAGATTAACTTGTGGGTACAGTTAATTGCTGCAAAAGCAAAGTATGAGATGAAAAAATCACGTCAGAGTTACTAATTCTATGGTAAAGTTACTGTAGTAGCAGTAACTTATTAAAACAAAGAAAAAGTTGACAAAATATTTGTAGTTAATTTTACTAGGAGTACAGTTGTTAAATGCAACAACAAAACTCGTGCTAAAATAAATACGTAAAGCTTACAAATTTCTTCAGTAGATTTTACTGTTAGCACAGTTACAAAACAACACCAAAACCACATGCATAAAAAATTTGGAAAAAAGTTACTGTCAGCGTAGTTAATTTTACCCACCAGATTTTTTGTGTGTGTGTGCAAGAATATATACTTTAAAAGGTCGGAAATGATTCCTTCTGCCTGTTACATACATTTGCCCTTTACCACCAAATTACAGTTTAAACAATTTTAAAATCAGCTTACAGCTTTCAAAACCCTAATGTATTTCTACTTATTACTTTTTATCCCCAGGAGAGAAAGTCTTAAGACACTATTAAATTAAAAATGTCAAAATAAAAAAAAAAAAAGTTTTTTTATATATTTATAATATTTTATACCCTTTGGAGAGGGTATATTGAAATTGTCCAGATGTTTGTAACGCAAAGAAGGCCTCTCCCGCCACATAAAGTATATATATTCTTGATCAGCATGACGATCTGAGGATATAGCCATGCTATCTCCTCCGCCAGTTTTAAAGATATCTTAAATTCACGAAGTCTTTTTTGTGCACATTTTATCAGAACCTACGGGATCGGATGACTAGCATATAGCTGCCATAGGAACGATCGGTCGAAGAAGTAGTTCTAGTGAGAAAAACTTTTTTGTTTTCAATGGTAGCGTCTTTGTACTTTCTAGATATGAATGTTATCTGTTTCAACACAATTTTGGAGAATTTGATCAAAATCGAATGAATATATCGTATAGCCATATAATATGCATCAATGCAAATTTTGTTGATCCGGAAAAATCTGCTTCAAGCTAACGATGTGGCAACGCTGCGATTATTTAGTTTCTCTTCTGGAAATCAGCTAAATAAAAGAGACTAAATAAATGGCAGCCCATTCAGGCTGTTATTTTATATGGAGTTCAACATAAAATATTATTTTTGTGCTCTGTTATTTCTTCTGATAACCGTTTATGTTAATAAAGGTTATACGGTGATTTTTAGCTATTATCTTTTTGGCAACACTGGTTTAAACAGCTCACGCACGTTTCGTGTTTTGTTTCACTGTCAAACATCTTCAGTTTGGTCTATAATTTAACCATGAATCGTCTTACAAACGAACAACGCTTGCAAATTATTGAATTTTATTATCAAAATGCGTGCTCTGTTAAGAAAGTTCATCGCGCGCTTCTTCCATTTTATGGTCAGTTTAATCGACCCACTGAAGCGGCTATTCGGGCTATTGTGACTAAATTTCGCACCAAATTTACATTGTTGGACATTAAACCACCAACACGCTTACGTAGAGTGCGAACTGAAGAAAATATCGCAGCTGTATCGGCCAGTGTTAATGATGACCATCAATTATCGATTCGTCGCCGTTCGCAGCAATTGGGCCTCTGTTACTCAACAACGTGGAAAATTTTGCGGAAGGATTTAGGTGTGAAGCCTTTCAAAATACAGCTGGTGCAAGAATTGAAGCCGAACGACCTACCGCAACGTAGAATTTTTGGTGAATGGGCTCTTGGAAAGTTGGCCGAAGATCCACTTTTTTACCGAAAAATTGTGTTCAGCGACGAAGCTCATTTTTGGCTCAATGGGTACGTAAATAAGCAGAATTGTCGATTTTGGAGTGAATATCAGCCAGAAGCATTGCAAGAGCTACCAATGCATCCAGAAAAGTCACAGTTTGGTGCGGTTTATGGGCTGGTGGCATCATTGGACCGTACTTCTTCAAAGATGATGCGAATCGTAACGTAACTGTGAATGGTGAGCGCTAACGTGAGATGATATCCAACTATTTATATACCCAAAATGTAAGAGCTTGACTTGCATGACATGTGGTTTCAACAAGACGGTGCCACATGCCACACAGCACGCGCAACAATGGACTTATTGAGAGGCGAGTTCGGTGAACATTTTATTTCACGTTCGGGACCGGTCAATTGACCGCCTAGATCGTGCGATTTAACGCCTTTAGACTATTTTTTGTGGGGCTATGTTAAAGCTCATGTCTATACAGACAAGCCCGCTTCAATTGACGCATTGGAAGACAACATTGAAGCATTTATTCGTGAGATACCGGCCGAAATGTTGGAAAGAGTATGCCAAAATTGGACTAAGCGGATGGACCATTTGAGGCGCAGTCACGGTCAACATTTGCATGAAATAATCTTCAAACATTAAATTATATGGACCGTACTATCGATTCAAATGAAGATTTCATGCATTTTTCTGAATTTTATGTGTTTTTTTTTTAAAACTTTCCTATAGCTCTTAAAAAATCAAAAAAGGTGCTGAATTGACCAGGTCACAAATGTTGTTCTAAAAACTATTATCTTAGCGCTAGAGAACGTCCACTCACTACTACCCTACTAAAGATGTTATTTCACTTTTCTGAGCTCTCATACGAGTGGGCTGTGAATTGAATGTCAAAAAACTTTGGAGAGCAGGCTAACATGAAAATATTTTTTCCAATATGAGCTTCTCCGATTAACTATTACACTACCTAATCCACTCATATCGCTCACTTATCTTAAGACTGTCATAACTTAGATAAAAGAATTTGTGCCAATCGCGTTTAAAGTTCTCAAAGGGACTAGCCCAACAAAAATGATAAGTTTTGTTTCAATTCAATCTATTAAATTCTTACAAGCCGACTAAACATCAAACAATCCTCAATATTTGATGTAATTCTTTTTGTAGTCCAGCGCTGAATCCGAATATGAAGTTTAAAAAATTCTCAGTAGAACTGGTTTCGAGATAATCCCAAATCACCCATTTTTTTTGCATTTTTGAAAAACGGCTTCTTACTTAAGTACAATCATCGCAATTATGAAATAACTTATGAATAAGTTTTATGCACCAAATTAAAGCTAATAAAATAATCTTTCAATCATTCGTCGTGCATCATATTATTGTCAAATTTGTGGTGTAGATGCTTATTACGAAGATATTAAAATCTGTTGAAAATTGTAGAAGTTATTAGCATTTATCTAAAAATTGAGCGTTTTCAGCTTTACCGTTCAAGTGGAATTAAAAATATCTATGGTCCATTTTGTTTCGCCGTTTGTGTGCAGTCTTCTTCACGCGTAAGAAACCAACAAAAGCCACCCATCATGGCCTCATTCCAAAATCCTTGATAGCGGCGTGCCATACTTTTCATATCCGGATGAAATCGTTCACCAAGCTCATCACTCTCATCGCCGAGGTTTTCAGGGAAGAAATCCAAATGAGAATCCAAAAATTAAGTTTCCACGACATTTTTACTCCTGTTTGCAATGCAATGTGCAGCGTTCGAATGTAATAAAAACTTTAATATAATATACAAACTTTACCTATTTTCTCATAGTTTCTTGTTGAATGTGCGACGGCTTCTTTATAGTTGGGACTTCTGAAATTTCCAAGAAATGAAGTGACAGCGCAACAGAACGAATTCAATGGGAATTGAATTGGGAGTCCTCCAAAAGTTTTTTAATCTTTGCCTCGGATTGGTTAGGGAAAACGCTATATAACACGATAAAGCGATAGTTGAAAATTATTACCTCGTGGTTTTTGAATTTTCCATTAAAATCAAAGTCCCAATAAAAATTTTCTCATTTTAATTGATTTTTCATTAATATAAATTATTAAGCTTTTTACTCGTTTCAGTAGTTTTTGAACTTTACAGCTTAAACTTATACAACTTAACAAAGAAACCAATGCACAGATTAACAGACAATGTTACAAAAAACTTTTCTTTTGAATACATTTAAGCTAGAATACCAAAAAGTGTGAAAAATACCAGTTAAAACTACGCACATAAACCACACCAAAAGTTCAATATAAGAAATGAATAGTTGACCATACAGATTTATAAAAATGCTTTTGGTTTTTGGGTTTTGTCTCCATCTTATCTTTTAAACGAGGGTTGGGGTGCCTGAGGCCAAACTGATTGTCTGCTCTTTCAGCTGGTTTGCACTTACGAGTCTAAGAGCCGTTTGCTCCACGTGGTTTTGTTTTTGTTAGCTTTTCTGCTAGGTAAATGTTTTGTGTGTTTCATTTTGCAATTGGCTAGCTAACTACAACATATAAATATAAGTTTTACTATTAGACCCTTACGAAAGTATTGCAACAAACTGTTCTCTCTCAATATACAAAAAAAAAACAAGCTAGAAATAGTTTAACTTTTTTGTTTAGGTTTAAAGCTGGCTAAAGAGCATGTTTAGTTACTGATTATCGTTAGGGTTGCGCCGCAGCTTGCTATCAAAAATTGCCATAAAAAAGTTTACACCTAGAGTTTCTGTGAGTCTACAGCAGTATGAAAATGTAAACGGGGTACCTGTTGCTACTTTAGAAATTGGCCCACAAATATTATTCGAAAATATATGTATGTATGTATCTGGGCGCGCGCAGTGCTTTGTCTGTGGGGATAATGGGGCCTATAGTAAACTTGTGCCACAATAGAAAACATTTATAAAAAGTTACAAGTTAGTTTTGATTCATCTGGTTGTTCTTACTGTACGTGACATGCCGACTGTGGTGGGATGGGGCGTTTCTCGCGGTTACTGTGGAACCTATTAACATCTGGCTTTCGCATATTCTGTGTAATACGTATTTATGTTATAAATTATTAAACAACAAATAATAAATGTTTCTCTTTGTTTTGTCTTGCTATGTTGCCGATGGTCAGGGGCCAATGGTCATACGCATATCTGCTGCTGTGATTTTTGCTTCAACTCCACTGCCTTGCTGGCTCTCCACTCCGTTTCCTCCATTACACGCTAAACACTTAAAGTACACATAATGAATATCATCGTAGTACATCTTAGTAGTAGTTATTTGACTTTGCGCTGGTGCAGACTAGAGCTACTGCTGTCCGGATTTAAGATGGCATCATTGGTGGATAGTACGCCCTCCTTGAAGTAGACATTCTCAAAGGAGGCGCCATTGGCATGCCCATTCGTCCCCACATATTCATCCTCCAGCACGGGCTGCAAAAATTGAAGGTTTGAAATGAGATTAGATACAGGTAGAATTTGTTAAGACACACGGCATAGCCATGGCAAACTGTTAGAAATCCTTCCAATTAAAAAATATTAACGAAATACAATTTATTGAATTGATTCCTTATAACGATTCGATTTCCGTATATACGAGGGGGGCAAACCGTTCGGAATCGAGATTTGGTTCGGTTCAGTGGATCACACTGTTTGAACGCAACATCAATCCGGCATTGCAGATTAGATATTCTTGTAAAGGATGGAAAAGTATAACTTAACCGAAAGTCGGATAAGAGTTATGTAAATATTTAAATTACAAAACTAACAAGTATTCAGGTCTGTTCCCATTTCCGAGTGGATTTAAAAAGTAAAACGATTGTAAATCCGAATCGTTTTCATTTGATGTTCCCGTTTCCAAGTAAAATAGAAATCGATTTTCTTTTCGAATGAAAGTTCGAATCGATTTCGAACTATAATTCAGCTGAATGGTAACATGAACAATTTCGATCAACACTGCGCATTCGCTAATGCGGAATTGCGAACAGCTCAGATTCATTTCGATCGTTTTTGCTTTCGGCTACATGCAATTTCTGGGGGACAACTTTGAAAAAATTAATTTTAAATCAAACTGAATGACCAATATTTCTATGGTTACTTTAAAATCTTCTCAATATATGACTTATTAACATAATAATAATAGATAGTTAAAAAATATAACCGTTGACATGAAAATTGTCAATTACTTTTCATTTCACTCACTCAAAGGCAAAACTTTCAAAACCGAATAAATCGATCGTTTTTCGGAAACGGGAACAGCTATCAATTTCGATTCCACATGATTTAATCGAAATCGAAAACGGGAATAGGCCTGATTATTTTCAAAATGCTACCGGTTCGGCTCGCATTATGGTTTTGAAATAAAAGCTTGGGTCCGGCTCAGAACCGGTTTGCATCCCTGCTATAAACTACGAAATTTTGTAAAACCAGCTTAGCTATCAAAGACGTTCAGAAGAGACTATTTGGCGATGCTTAAACGGAACAAAAATGACTTCAAAATACACCAGAAACAATGGAACAGCCAATACCGAGGATTTCTTCTGAGGAATCGATCCCCCCAAAAACGCTATTATGGTAAATGGCTGTGGCAAAACTTCTAATCGATAACCATAACCAAGCCAAGCTGTTGATTATATCGGTTTCTAAGCGTAACCAAATCGGTCGGAGTTGGGAACAGCATATAGTAAAACATTCGTTTTTACTTTTTGAAAACGTTTGGAATTGGGAACAGGCCTTATATTACATATTTAGAGCTTTCGAACCACATTTGAGACAAAAACGACCAACAACAACGAATTGCTTTCCTCAATTTGCCATGGCATAGTTAATACTACTAAGCAATGAGTAACACAATTTTTAAGATTAAGCCCAATATAACCATTATTTCATTACTTTTACATCTCGAAGAATAAAGGCTTCACATTTGAGAATTTTACAAAAAAATATTCCTGAGTTGGTCGCCATTCCTTTTTATAATTTTAATTAGTGACTGTTATTCCCTTTGGCCTTTGGTTGATGTCAGATAAGAGAATCAAACCGGAACCGTACACCGAAAAGAATCGATTCAAACTCACAACCGGAACCTATATTTGATCATTTTTTTGTATACCGGTATCCGAGAACCGACATTTTTATAATCTGCAGCATGAGTTCACACCAAACATGCAGCTTCAAAAACAGATGGCAGCTGGTACTACCTAATATGGTTGCAAAGTATCACCAATAGCACTCGGAAACGATAACCGTATACGAGTTATATGATAACACCAACGAAAGCAGTGCTGGAGGTGGAATTTTTCGACTTTTGAGTAATACCCAGCCTACGTGATTCCTATGAAAACAAAATCTCGCAGCTTCGACTTTGACAGCTTTTTCGAAGCTGCGGTCGGTGTGAATAGACTATAATGAATACAAACTTGTGAATTTTGTATGGCAAACACACGCGAATGAAATTGATAGTTTATGTACACATACATGTGTATAGCTTGCTTACTCACTTTGTTTGTATTCTTAGTTATTTAAGAAATTGTTGTTTGGCATGTGCTTTATTTGACATTAAAACACAGTTTGTTTTTATCTCCAATATATTTCTAGATGCCGTCGACACATACAAATTTTGTGTTTTCTTGTGTTATTGTTATACAGCCCTAATGGCGAATGCCGACGACATTTAACAAACTGTGCTCTAATGTCAAATAAAGCACATAAAATATAAGTTGCAAATCTTGCGCCAAGTTGTCTATGATCTAGTACGATCGTTAAATTTTGAAGCTCTCAGACTTTGTTATTGTTGTTTGTTTTAGTCGTTCGTGAGTTATAGCGTCGCAAACATGGAGCAAAATAAAGGAAAATACGGCTATTACGGTACTACTCGAAACGTAAATCTCTACACCAGTTTCAATTTTCGTTCTGGAGGAGACGCCTTCCGAGACCTTCGTCGAGTAAAATCCTGATGATCGAACCTTTCAGCGTAGCCGGCCTTCATCAAACCTTTGAGTTGTTAAAAATCGTTATGTGCCCACGTTGAACCGCAAAAAATCTGGCCGTATGGCGCGAATCGCTTCTGAATCGCAAAAAATCGACCTTTTTGAGATACTCGGAGTCCCGTGACTCTTCACTGCGCCGACTAGCTTTGACGGCATTCTTCTTTTTTATATCTCACTAGCTGCTCCCCTCAACGTCTCACCTTCTGCACACTAGACACTTGAGCCTCTTTGATCAACAGAGCCATTTCTTCCATCAACACAGACACACTCTTTGTGACGCGCGAGCTCCAGCTCGATATTCTTTGATCCACCGTAATCCTCTCGCTTTACCCCTTTTCTTCTGACGAGTTTATGAAGTTGGCCATCCTTAAATTTCTCGGTTTTTTGCAATAGAAGCGAGCTTCTAAATTATGAAGTGGGCATCTGGTTGGGAACTCGTCAATTCGAACAAAACATAGTTAAAAATAGAATCAATACAGAACCTTTTACCGAAACGGAAGTTTCGGTACGTACAAGAACTGAAACCGAAATTCGACTGGAGTTGATTCCCTTTGTAAGGTACATGATTCGAAAAATAACACAATGAAGTAATTAACACTCGAGTTGTAAAAACTCTAAGCGTTGTTATTTTTAAAATTGTTTCAGAACCAGTGTTCAAATTGTTTCAGTCGAAGTAGCAAATGTCTTAAAATATTTACGTTTTACAGCTTTGACTTTTTCTCTTGCTTCTGATTTCGAAAAAAAAACACGCATAGAAAGGCAGCAGCACAAGACGATTGTTGCTCAGTCGCTGCTTCGACTTACGTCACTGAAAAAATGCAGAATCAAAATCAAAAATTATGAAGCGACGACTGCTGTTGCTGTTAGCTTTTTCTTTAAAATCGTTTTGTACTGCTGCCTCTTTGAGGCAGCAAGAAGCAAACAAAGTGAAATTTATTACAGTGTTTTAAACACCGTTCATAATGATTTGGAAAAAAAATTATTGTCAGATATAATAGCTTTCATAAATAATACTAGGCATTTACAAAACACTTTAAAATGATTAAATTGTTGACGAATGTTATTTTATATTCTAAACATTCCAACACACGAAGGTAATTACATTCCTAATTGTTTCTGTTACTACAAATCATGTTTATGTAAAGAATGAGGTGAATTTGTAGCTGTAAGTTTAAATAGATTCGTACAAGTACTAATAGAAAAAAGTTAATTGTTTGTATAAATTAGAAGGGCGGAAATGCGATGCCATGATACCATACAACTAACTTAAAAACTTAACGGAAAGTTAGTGAGTTTCACAATATTAAAGTAATCATGGTAAAGAGGTTTTAATCAATCTTTAAGTAATATACGGCATTCTTTACCAACATTCATCAATGGAATTTAACAGTGGTTCAGTATTAACACAATCATGGCTATGCAGTTTTGTTGATCATTTGATGTTCTTAAAAACAGTTTCTTAATCACAACTCTAATGAACTTTATTTTGGGATTTGATGTTCAAAGATATTTGACAGTGCATTTTGAGTTCAGGTACCTGCAAACCATGCGTTTGGGCACGAGAGGCGCACAAACAAAAACTAGATCATACAACACTAAAAAACGGGACACACTTGATACAAATAAATTAGAAATCCGCAAGTGTTTTAGCACTTGTTTGTTGTTGCAAAAGAGAGCACTATAAGCTCGTATACTGTCGGACTCTGATCTAAATACATAGTGATTGAATGCATTTTGTGACACATTTGAAATCTCTACATTTAGAAATTTAAAACCTACACAGTATTTTGCACTAGTTTTACATGATTATTTGTATTTTCACCCTCTAATAGTGCTAATGCGGCTGACCATTCTAATTAGACACACCAAAAATCCTTAACGTACCCAAACCGAAACTAATGGCATAATAACATTCTCTCTTGATTTGACCAGAAACTTTTTAAGCTAATGTTGTGCGTGTCTAAGAGGGCTAGGTTGGACTGATCATGAACTTTAGCTCACTACATACACCCCCATTAGGTCCTGGAAATCTGTCTAGAAATTTTTATTCAATTATGGTTCTTTTAAGTTTACGCTTTCTCCCATTCTTTTACAAAAACTTTTATTGTTAGTTTGTATAACACTTTTAGCATTAAATTATTAGAAATATTCGGAAAATAATATGGACACATTGTTTAGGCACAAGTGGCTGACTCTTCTTAGACAAGGGTCTGCGTCGAGCAAACTGTGCACAATATGTTCAGATAAAATTTTTCTTGGGAATGTTTACAATTATCCCCGGTAATTGTTTAGTAGAATTACCCCTCACCAAAAAATTCGAAATAAAACACTCCATGACGTAAACAATTTAATCTTGTTAAACTCCAAATTGCGGTGCATCAACGAAAAATGAATTGTCGCAACTTTGAAAACACTTCGATAAAATTTTTGGCTTTACAAGATGAGAAGGTTTTCCAATAAGTCCAGAATCTTGGCTGCATTTTGTGGTCAAAAGCCTTTCGAAAGTTCGAGGTAGTCTGCAAGTTAGAGAATGACTATTTTCTATGCAGGAAAACGATGGCAGTGCAGAAAGGCCACCAGAAAAAGTTTGTAGTCTGGGATACTGTGAGAGTCAGTATATTGTACACCTGTCGAAGTGCCAGTTTTTTCAAAAATGCTCGGATCGCTAAAAAAGAATCCATCAACCATTTCTGCAAATTGGTATATTTACAATCCTATTAATAATAACAATTAATAATGTGGAATTTGCCGAGGTAAGTCAGTATTATCTAAAAGCGTTTTTTTAAAATGAGCGCCGCAGACGAATTATTTTTTATAATATCGCGCGATTTTATATGGATATTTATATAATCCTAATAATAATAACATAATTAACAATGTGGAATTTGTCGAGGTAAGTCAGTATTATCTTAAACCTTTTTTTTTTAATCATTTCACAAATATTATTTCCCTACACTCCTCGACAAAAAAAAACCACTTTCTTGGGCTTACTTGGAATAGGCCTCCTTTAATAATTTTCTGTGCTCCTTTTTAAAATTTTTTTTATTCACAGGACCCTGATGATGACGAAGATGATAATATTGAGGATGACGATGATAATGATTTACACCGATTATCGTCCTAAGGAGCGCTCAGTGCTGCCTAATACATAATGTATTCTAGAAATACACATTTGAACAAAACCTGACCAAATATTTGCAAAATTTTATTACACCATTTCAGTAATGACAGTTAAGGCAGAGAAAAATTTGTTTCTTAAACAAAAAAACCCAACTTTTAAATCATTTTTACCATTGAACCGAGGAAGTCTCAGGCGATCTGAAGACACTATAATTCTTGTAAATTCACGGTCTATGGCGGATATTTTTTCCGAATTTTTTGGTGAGGGATAGCTCTAGTAAACAATTACCTTTTCCCCAAGTGCCCAAGTGCTCAACAAAGTGAACCCCCTAATTATTTTGATATGCTCGAAATTTTCACTTTGATATTTTCGGTCAGGTCAATTTCAATGTCATATCGGCTTTTTATTGATATCAAAAATATAATATTGAGACCCAGATCATATCAACTTTTTCTGTTAGAAGTTAAGTTAGGGTTAAGAATTAGGACAGGTTAGGTTAAAACAACATGCTTTTGGTTAACGAAATCCATTCCCTGAAATAGAATGAAATTAGGAATTCGAATATCACTTCCAAGTCCTTCAATAATAATAGGAATCTGCGGTCCTAATTTTCAATATTTAAAGTTTAATACCTGGTCGTTGATGACCAATCAATGAATCAGCAAGAAAACTTTAAAAAAAATGGACTCAATAAAAAAAAAGTGTCACTGTTTTTTAAATTTTCCCCACCTGATTCAGAACAAAATCAGGCAGACACGTGCGTCCAGAAGCCTAGACCTAAACTTCAAATGCGCTGCGTGTGCGCCTGAGCGTGTATGCTCTTCTAATGGGCTGCCGTCAACATGATTGGGATTAGACCTTCGCATCCGGCTTCACATGTGCGCGCTAATTGAAACGTCCCCCGCCAGCGTTGAAAGTTTGCAAGTGCTGTTTACTTAACTTAGCTAGTTAGAATTTTTAAGTTGATAAACAAAAAATGATGACACAACCTCACTCTTGGATCGAACGAACCCCGTTTGCTTCGACACGGCCAATAATTTTCAAGGGCTAGCTACTCGATTGAAGTGTTGCCTAACTGCGCAACAATGTTTGCGTTTTCGCTCGGACTTACCATGCAGGCACCCTTATTGCTGCCATTGGTCAGCGGCGCGTCACCGGCGCCAAAATGCTTGCCGTTGCCATTCGCATGCAGACCACCATTGGAGTGTCCATTGGCCTTGACAGCATGCTGACGGCGGCGCTTGGCATTGATATACTTGGCTTTGTAGAAATCGGAGAACAGAAATAGGAACATGACGCCATGCAGCCCAATCCAGACCATGAAACCCTTGGGATAGTCGCAGTCGCGGAACAGCAGCTGGAACTGGTGGGTGAAAATGGCCACGAATTGCACCTGAGGAGTAGTGGGCAAGGGTCAGCATTGGCTCATTTGACTGGCTCTTAAATGAACAGTAGTTACCATTTGGAAGGAGGTCAGGTGCTTCTTCCACCAGATGTACTTTTGATACTTTGGACCCATGGCGGCAATCATATAATAGAAATACATCACAATATGTACAAACGAGTTAAGCAACGCAAAGAAGGTGCTGTGGCCACCTGCGATAAGAATTGGAATGAAATTTTAATTAATTTATGCCCCACCTCGATAAGCCTAATCAGGAAGCATACCTGGAGCAAACTTTAGTCCCATCCAGACCGAGAAGGGCATGCAACCATGGTGAATGACATGTAACGTTGAGACGTGCTCGTTCTTCTTGCGTAGAATGAAGAAAGCCGTGTCGAAGAACTCGGTGAACTTTGATATGTAGTACCACCAGCAAATGTTGACCATCTGGAAAAAGGCTTCCTTAGTTTCAGCAAGAAATGATTTATGGATCAGGAAACTTACTCGTATGGCCAGGGGACTGTTACTATAGTCAACCGGTTGGCACTTAAAGCTGTAGTGACCCCACCAGCCGCTCATTAAGTACTACAACGATAAAGTAATCAATTGGCTGAGAGTAAGCGTTTTCGCGTGTTATGTGCGGGGGTTCAAACCTCATAGAAAATCCACGAGCTGAATATGGTCTGAATTGCATTGTAAATGACTAGCACTGTGCGCAGCTCCATGGGTTTCCGATTGGCCATCAGTTTTGGTCCCAGGGATTTGCTGAAGTACGCATAAAATAAGCACATGCCAAGCGTGGGCAGTGGCGAGGACACCAAAAAAAAGTTCTGAACGCGTGGATCTGTGGGGAAACGAGGTTTTTGTATTAGTAGTACATTAGCGGACCAGCATGCTCTTACCGCTCTTATTGTCCATGAGGTCTCTGTACCACTCCACGGCATCATGCAAAAGGATTGCCATTTTGTGGTCGTTGTTGTTGTTTGCGGGTTACTACTAAAATATTACGTATATTCTATATTATACAAAGCTGTAAATAAAATCAAAATTCGTTTGTTATTGTGTTTACCAGGAAATTTCTAGTGTTCGAATGGGGGGTAGCTACTGCCGTGTATATCACAGCCAACTAACTGTAACATCGAGCGAATTCACTCTGGCAGAATTAAAGCAAGTCAATTAATTAAAATCTCAAACAACAATCAACTGTTGAAACATATCCGAGCAAAGGAAGCAGAGTTGGCATGCCAAGTACGATAAATGACATTGAACCTGACCAGAGAAGAGCGCGACATCCAAACCAGATGAGAGAGCGACAACTGAGCTTTGCTCTTCAAATGGAATTTTGAGTGGAGACGCGAACCCACAGAACACAATCCAACACACGACACTCTAATTGCAAGGCATTAGATAAAAAAAATGCGAAATTCATGCAATTAAGCACTCGTCCCCCGTTAATCAACACTTGAGATCAGGAAATTATAAACGAACATTTATGGGCGGGTGGTGTCGATCAAGTGTAATTCAATTGAGAAGAAATTGCACTTTAGAAAAAAAAAAGAAAAAAACAGTTATTAAACAGTCAAGACAGAGACACTGCATTTTGTGCATGATGATGATGATGAAGCAAGGCCAAGATAAAGTGGGTGGAATGAGGCAACATTCCGTTCGCCAACTGGGCCAATAACCGTTCGGTCAAAGAGTTCAACAAAAGTTTTATTTTTGTGCACACAGAAACAAATTCAATTTCTAGTTTATATACAGTGTATTTTGAACAGCTGCAAAGAGCAACCACTATTAAAGCATTCAAAAAATCATCGAATACGCTTTTTGATCCAAAGTTGATAGCTATGTCCGTCCCCGTCTATGTGATCTAGATCTCAGAGAATAAAAGAGATATAGCAACTAAATTTGAAATGAAGACCCCTATTGACTGCACGCAGATCAAGTTTTTTCGCCAATAGATGTTCTATTACCTCTAAAATTTTCATAAAGGTCGGTTGATAAATAGGGAATTAAAAGAATATCACATTTATCATATATTTGGACTTGGGGTCTTCCTAAAAAGCCACAAATTTTGGTATTTATTTTGGGGGCTGTCTACTTACATTATTTTAATAAGTTAACAATAATGTTGGTGCTCCATAAGTTAACATTAAGGAAGGCTACTAAACATTTCTCCCACTGAGTAAGGGGTATATCGGAGTCGGGCAGGGCCGGCTTTAACTTACGCTCTCGTTTGCTATCGTTCAGTCATAATGTCATGACAAACGGATAGAGAAACGCAGAACTTTCACAAGTAAAGCCGAAATATTAAACTGTGTTTTTAACCCAAACCCAAATTTTCCCTTTCTGGTGACGCCCCATATTGATGGGTGATAGCGTTAATTAGGTACATCACTCCCTATATTCCCATATTGGCCGTGGATCAATTCGTGAAGCGAGTTCGTGAAACTGGAATGTTGGTGGATAAACAAACCGAAAATAAATGGCCCATTTTTACTAAAATCGGCTGAAGTAGTTTGAGTACAATGACCAAGCCATTAAATTGACTTTTGAAAAACTTATCCATGAAAGAAATAAAGCCTAAAATATATTGTCAAAGCAATTCTCGTGGTGTTTTTATACATTTTTTTTCAGTTTCAACGAAGGAATCTCTCCGACCCAAAAGTATTGCTGAAACTTTGCACAAGTCTTCTTTTACCACGCTGCTAATAGTCGCAAACAAATGTTCGTTCGAAAAATGGGTTTTAGTGAGAAAAACTGGTTTGTTCTCAATATTATCGCTCTCAAACGCGGTCATGGGTAATATTGAATGTTTTTAAGCTGATTTGGCGAAGTTTGGTCGAAGTCGCTAACCGTTGTGACAAGCTATTTCGTGTATCAAAACTTCGGTACAGACGAGTTAGCTTTGCCTTTCTCGTTTGTATGTCCGAGAACCACCCTAAAATAAACTCCTATATTAACTGACGATTTGCTAGATTAAACGCGTCAAAATATTTTAGCAATAATAGAGACAAAAATGTGTAAAATATCTAAGAAGCAATGGATCATAAGTTCAGAATCTTGTCCGCTAAAGAACGCCCTTCTTCAATAGAAAGAAGGTGTTAATCTAAGGAAGCAAAATCTAGCCCAGCATTGTAGGTGCCTTTGCTAGGCTCGCCCCTGTAAGCTTTGTCAAATTAACCACTCAGTACGAAAAAATTTTATTTTAATAAAAACGGACAAAGCATAAGCATTAATGGCGAAGCAAGACTTAAGTCCATGAAACAATAAAATCCTTATGGTTGTGCTAACCGTAATACAATAGGTAAGTATACGTAATACATAAGGCTCGTAAGCAGGAATATTGAATTCAGCCAGATAAAGTTAAACTTTCTGAGTTCTTATTAAGAAAATTTATTTTAAAACGCAGCCCGTTCATGTGTTTGTAAACTGATATTTTTTGTTTCTATTCTCATGATGATGGGAAATTCGTGGACCTCATTTTGAGGATAAGAAAGCAAATCTTTAGTGTGAACACTAGACTAGAAGTTGTGAATGATGTCGGAGAAAGAGGCGTGAAACTAGCTGAGATACTTTTAAGTTATACTTTTTTTTATTTATTTTTAATTTTTTGGCCGGCCATTTAAAGTTTTTCGCCAGCAAACAAATTTTGTAGAATGACTCGTAATGTCGACTCGTATATGTTAGTTTTTGGTTTCTTGTTCGGCTCATATGCATATCCATGATAAGTAAAAAACCTTGAAAGCATAGCGATTAAATTAGCTAAACACTTTATTTTATTCTTGGACAATGGTCAAATTATGAAGAATTCCACGCAAACAAAGCCAGCGGAACATGGAATGTCCGGGTGAAAAATGCTTACGCCCAAGGACCACTTCATCTCATGGTATGTCACATACCGATCCTGCAGTATTAATTCAGGCACAGCATTGATTGTTTCTGGCACAGCAACCGTTATTAAGTTGAACAAAAACGTTTGGCATCTCAAAGCTTGCTTAAATGAAATAGTAAAATGAAAAAGGGGAAGTGGAAATTTAATGAAGAAACTTTAAGCCCACGGCTCCAGTACTAAACGTTAAAATTTCGATGTTTTGTTTTTCATTACATTAACTAGAAAAAATTACGAATTTATTGCGCCCTGAGGAACAGAACATTTCCAAAAAAATATTTTTCATATAGTCTAGTGAACACATTAACTGAATCGACAATGAAGGGTTTGGAAGTAGATAGTCAATAAAAAGCAAAAACTGATCCTGAGACAATACGTTGTCATTACATTTATGAATAACAGAACAATTGAAGGCATGATATGATATTTTAAGACAAGAGCTAAACTGACTTCAAGCTTTTTGTTGAATGGGAAGCGTATAATTTTTCATCAAAATAATGAGACTCATTTTTATTTGAATAGCTTTGTTGATCGCTCAGTTTGTCAAATTCGGGGCTTAGAAAGTCTCAATGGTTGAGAAACAACCGTGTGACATTTTGATGCGCATTTTGAGTTGGTCAAGCAATAATGGTGCTCGCTGTTGTGACATGTTAATACAGTTTTATTAACCTGAATTACCAGATATGGATGTAGACAATATATGGTTTAAAAGACGGTGGGTGACACAAACAATTATATTCGAGCAAAAGTTCTATTTCTGCATGAGTCATTTAATGGTCTTGCGATTGACAGTTTTGGTAATCAGTAGTAGCTACTAACATTGAAATTGTTATTGTGGCGTTTCTTGAAATTTTATACTGCAACTCCTAAAAGCAGAAATTATTTCGTAATGGGAAATTTCGAATTGTTAATATGAAATTGAATGTTGACATGAATTGAAAAATTAAAATTATTGAAATTGAAAATTGGAAGATGCAGAGCTATAGGCTGAGACTTAAAGTTACCTGTAAGGAATCTAGTGAGAAATGCGGAGATAGATTAGTCTGTGATACCTCCTTATAATTATTATGGTTTAGCATGCCCATAATTAAACATTCCGAAATGCATCACCCTGCTCAAAATGCACTTTATTTAATTTTCAAACAAATATAATTTAAAAAGTTTTTTAACAAGGTCTTTAATAACAATTCTAAGGAAATAAGAAAAGAAAATTTATAAATTAAATATCGTCGTTTTAGAATAGGTCCGATTAAAGTGCCTTAGTGGCAATCTTGGACATATGTTAATATAATTACTACTATAATTACTTTCCACTTAAATATTACTTAACCACCAATAATTTTGCAAAAAGTTCCTTCTGATAAATCAAGTGCTTGTAAAGTGATTGGTTAGGTACGGGGACAGTGTATTTGTAGCATAGAATTCAAGATTTTTATATGCAAGATGATTTTATTTCAAATTAGATCAAGTAAAAAACCTGAACCCTACCGCCAATTCGTGCTCGCTTGAGAAATGCCGCTGCGAACCAAAAACTGAAAAATAAATCGGATCGGTTCATTTGATCGAAAGGTATGATGGTCTAACAAGAAGGGATACATCGAAATAAGTACTTTTTCATTAAAAAAGATGAATGGTTTCGAATAGTTTTCTGAATCGATATTTCTGATATCCAACAATTTTTGGTAATATTTTTGTAGATTTCCGCCACAAACAGTTAGGTTTTCTGAGATCATTCTTTTATATATGAGTGTGCTCCAAATTTCCACAATCCAAAAAATTTGAATTGTACGTTTTTTTAATAAAGCGTAAGTTAAAGTCGCCTCTAACAGACTTCGATATACACGTTACTCATGAGAAGAAATGTTTAATAGCGTTCCTTTGTTCCTGAGGGGGCATGAAACATTTTTTAACTCGGGTATTTATTATCCGATCGTGATGGAAATTTCAGGGATTATAGTTATAGCGAATATAAATTTGATTTTTTTTTAGAGAACTCAAAGCGACTGCTAGCAACAGTTTGTAGGAAGAGAGGAGTGGTTGATGCCCTATGTCTCACATGAAATTACAACGGGAAGAATAGGAAAAAGTATCTATTTTATTAAGTGTACGCAGTTCAGAACGCAGTTCTTAACAATCGTTAAATAACACCATAATTGTAACTCAATTACAACAAATTATCTATATCGAAATGATAATTTTTCAATATCGAAATAATATTGTTTTAGACATTTTTTAAATATCCGGCAATCCTAGTAACAAGCCTACCTTAAGATAATGATATTCAGGAATGTTCTCAACTCCAAATCTTCGCTTCGTTTTCGTGTTCTTAATTCCGAATGAAATTGCTCTTTTTTATCTTTTGCAAACCACCGGTCCAAGCAAGACTGCCACTAGATCAGTGCCGGCCTAATGGAGAGGACCGAAAACTGTGTTTGTGTTGGTGAATTAGAGAGCACTCTCCAGCCTACAGCGGTTTTACTTGCAATTCAGTGTTCACCGATTCACAAAACCATAAGTTGGGCTCGCGTTTGCCTAAAGACACGACTCACTTCGGTTCCTGGTAGCTATGGCTGGCCAGCTATGCACTAGATCAGCGATGGACCCTGCTTCCTCCCAGGGGAAACTTTTCGCTATTCACACGTACACGACCCGAACGCTTGCCGAAGCTGAGACCAAAAGAACAGAATGCCGTCATTCGCTCGCCAGAGTTCGAAGCGATTAGATCGAAGCAAATTCACGGAGTTTTATTTTCGCACACCAATACTCTCTCACTATTTGGCCAGGCTCTCGCTGGCCGTCGCTGTACTAGATACATAATAGAGAAACCACAAGTCAAAGCGAAACGTGGCAAAAGACGTTTCCATTTTTTTATTTTATAAAATTTTAAAAATCGTCAAAAACGGAACAATCGGAAAAAATTTTAATTATCCTGTAAATTTTAAACTAAATCTCCTCTTTGAACAAAATTTTTTAGGCATAATTGTTTCTTATTTCATTTAATTAGAAAATTATAATTATTTTTTTTTAATATAAATTTATTTGTAGTGTAATAAGGACTGTGTAGTCTTTTTACCTTCGTTTGATTGTTTATAATAAACGTTCGCTTTTTTTATTAATGAAAATTGGGACAGGCTGACTTTTAGGTTTCACTTTCGTTTCTGCTGTCAGTGACAAACTCTGGACACATTAAACAAAAAATTCTTTATAAATCAATTAAATCAAATTTCAATTAAGCATTTATAAATTGATCACAGAATAAAGAAAAATTAATTTTATGTACATTTATCAACAATTACTTTTCATTCCACCCATCAAACTTCCAAAACTTTTTTGTTTTTGTTGTTGCAAGAACATGGATTGAGATTATGCCTAAATATTAAAAAGAAATTGTGTTCGGAAAATTGTTTCAACAAAATTACACATGTTGAATTGCTTCTAAAATATAGTTTCAGCATAACTCAAAATAATCAATTCTGTGAAAAGCGCGTTTGCAGTTCTCAATGGTTTTAACGCGAAAAAAATAGTTCTTCTAATTTCGAGTTAATCTAGTAAATTATTATAAATTCAAATTGCGCATTAAAAAAATTTGAATTTATTCCAATATGTGATGATTTTACTGAAAGCCAAAGGTTCTTTGTGCAATATCGACTGCAGGATAACTAAGATATGACGCTCTAGCATTAACATAAAAATGTATCTGTAAAATAACATAGCGACATATTGTAATCTTAAATTGAAAGTATAAAAAATTTCAAAAACGTATTTTTTGAGTTATGTCAGTCTTGAATTAAGGGTGTAAATCCCGACTAACTAGCCAAGGGTTAAAATTGTAAAATCGTAACGAAATTTGTACTTTGTGGTAGGACCAGTCGGCCAAAAGAGGTCGTGAAGCCAAAAAGTTATTGGACGACCGGTATACTAAGCATTTAAAAGCAATTTTTGCGATGGGTGCCACCATTGCTGACACTTGACCATAATCGTAACCGTGTAACGTTTTCAAGGGAGATTTGACATTTTTGAACCGCAAATCGAACAAGTTTTTGCGTCGTCTCATGACAGTGCAGGAAGCCTGCATTAATCACAACACAACAGACACCAAGGAACGGTCGAAGCTGTGGACTTTGTCGGGTGAGCGTGCTCGAAAGAAGGCCAACATGGTCAGGGTGATCGATTTTTCGGGATGCACGCGATGTACCTTGGAAAGCGTAAGATGATCACCGACGAGCTGATGGAAAACAACATTCAAAAAGTTGTCGAAAAATGAGTTATATGAAACATGCAAATTGGTTAACCAATATCAATCTATTTGGGTGGCACAGAAATTTGTTCATTAATTGCTGTGCAGGATCAAATCAAAGATTTCCATGGCCTTTGCCATTGAGTCAAAGGCAATTGTACACGTAAGTGGCCACCACTTGTAGTTTATTTTGAATGTCATGAACAATGACTGGCAATGGTGATGGCGACGTAAGCGCCGCTTGCTCAATCACCGTTGACAAAAAATAAAAAAATGTGCCGCTTTTATTACCGTTGCGTTGGCTCGGCCTGTCTCACTACCTCTCTCTGTCTCTATCTCTCACTCTCTGCACAGCTGTCGCAATTGTGGCTGTGTGGGTCAGTGGCACGCTTTAAGAGACAACCAAAACTGGGCGGCCTGCAGCATCCACACGGTCTATAAATTTGGCGCAGAGACCCAACCTCTGCCTCAATGTTGACAGTTCGTTCGAATTGTCAAGGTAAATAGAGAAATAGCGGAGGCATCGTAAATCGCTCAAGCTTATATAATCGGTTCAACAAAAGACACAAGAAGAGATACATGAAACGCAAACAAAAATTCGCTAACAACAAGGCGGTGGCGTCCAAGTGGGTGCGGATGCGGGTGCCTCTGACTACATGTGTTTGAACACGCCTGCTGTGTCATCGTCTGCACTGCCCAAGTAAACATTCAATGAGGCATCTAAAAAGGCATGTTGCTCTTCCGCCCCAAAAAAGAGACTTGCAACAATGTACCGAAGGGGTACGAGGAGGAGGAGGAGGAGGAGGAGGGGCGGCGGCCTGCTTGCACGTCAATGTGTTTACATGGTTTGTTTTTGCTGTTGCACTTAGCTGCTTTTGCATTTTCGAAATCAATTAGAGCAGCTCCGCCCCATCTCCCTAACGCAAATAGTTGTAAGTATGTTGATTATGGCGATAGCCACCCTTGGAGCGTTATGTAGGTTGCATGGTCATGTTCGAAAACTTAATTAAGTGTAAAATCGATGCAATTGCCCGGAGAAGGAAGGAAGCATGACACATATGCTCAGCTGAGTCACACTATGGGAAAGCGATTTCCTTGAATCCCGCACACACAATCAGCAACTCGTTTAGCACTCCTTATCAGCCAGCCGGCAAACTGTCATCTGGTTCTCATGTGTCAGCGCTTTTCGGGGCTTTTTGTCGTGAGCCACTTATGTGACTAGCTAATTGGATTTAGGCGATAAGCGGGCCAATAAACCAAAGCACACACTCGAACAGCCCATAGAGATCATAAAAATTAGCTTCAGGCCAATTTGTTATCGATCGACAATTGTGAGCTTCTCTAAAGTCCCGGCACGTTTGGAGCACACACTTGGGTCGATTATACAATGCGAATTTGAAACACAACCCGAAGCGAGCGAAACAACAAAAGTTCATTTGGGTTTCGACCACGCACCTGCTGCCCCTTCTTTTGATATATTAAATTGTTTATTTTGTTTATGGGAAAGTTTCGCTGTCGTGGTTGTTGTTTTTGACGTATTTTTGGCACTGGCTTGGGCTCTTTAATTATGCATGTATTTATTTATATATGTTTACAACGATTAGATAATCGCGGTAACATTGGGCACACACCAACACAACTCACACGCAGCAGCAGCAGCACGGGCTCGCGATTATATCGGTGTGCACGATGCTTCACCTTGCACGCTTTTGACACAACTGATGGCTGGTTGGATGTGCGTCTGAACCTTATCAGAAACAGAAACGACAACGACGACGACGCGACGGCGACGGCGCGGCGATGTGGAATCGATCAGTGCGCGCACGAGCAAGGCGATTATACGGCTTAACGGTGAATCATTCCAAGTACCATAAAGAGAGGGAGAGGTCTTTATCGAGTATCGTTTACAAGCTTATCAGAGGAGGGCAGAGCCCGATGAGAGTCTCGGGAGCCAACGGCGCAGAAACCAATCCGCTACATGAACCGTTGGCCAGCGAGCCAGAAATACAACTGAAGCTGAAGTGGGCTGCTGATCAAAGATGCTTAGGCCACAATCCATGTTTATACTGCTGAGTTGCAAAATTCACATACACACACACACACGCACACCACCCGATATGTGAGAGAAAGAGAGTCGCCAACTGCTGGAGCTGATGTAATGGCATGCTTGGCCATTTCTATGCATTCAGTTTGGCCAGCGGCCGGGTCTGGCTGTGGGCCATTAGAGCTACCAAAACCACTTTCGCTTTCCGGGTTTGTCTTCTGTGGCTTGTGCGAGGCAGACGTTTTGCAGACGCCAAACTGTGCCACATGCAACAAGTGTGCAGAAAACGCTAAAGCAAATGAGACCACAGTTTGCCCCACTCACGCTAAACAGACTGACTGAGTGTGAGTGTAAATGTGAGAGAGCTGGAGAGGAAGAGCAGCTCAATTCGAATTCAAGAAACCGTTACTTGCATGCTTGAGGCCTAATTTGTTGACCAGCCAGTCAGACTTGGCCAACTGGAAATGAATTTTTATTTCTTTTTGTATGTTCTTCTCGCTACTTTCTTCTTCTCTTAATAAAATGCAAATGCGCCCTCCGCCACCAGTTTCGTTCTTTCAACTGGCTGGGTCTCATTTGTGTTCGAGTGGGCGCAGTTCTGTAAATGGTCGCCCGTGGGCGCTCTCTCAATTTGATTTAGCTTATTTGGCTATTTTTGTAAAATTGTTTGTCAAATGCTTCAAACTCGAAAGTTTCCCGCCACTTATCGCACGACACGTGTTTACCCACAAAGCTTAGCCAGCTTTTAGCCCACTAGATTGAAGGTCGAAATATGTACTATAGGTGCAATGCTTACAGCCGATAACTGTAAAAGTATTTGATTAACTCTATCGCAGGCCACATAGTAGAATTAATATTTTCTATTAAAGCGTATCTGTGAAGTAGACTGGTGAGCGATGTTCCAAATTGATAAACGAGGGTGGATCAATAAGTTAAGTATAAGAGATATTCGGGGGTGTCACAGAGATTTTTGCCTCGGTTCATTTGCAAAACGCTCGAAAAATCCGTCGGTGTCCCAGAACTTTAAGAGATTTCGTTTTCTTATATGAAAATCGAGTTGGAAGGTTTGTGTCCATGCTAATGGACCATTTCCCTCCAATCTGTTAACAGTGTTGCCCTTTCTCACAAAAAAAATTTCCCATCTTCTAGTTATTAGTTAATTCTATGTTTAAATGCAATTTTTTGATAAAGTTATATGTTTTATGATGCATTTTTAAATTATAACTCAAATTTAAGTCATATTCTACAAAAAAAAGATGCAAAATTTAAAAAATATTTTTGCGCCAATCATAAAATGTAACTTAACAACTCTAAGCTGTTGCTGGTGCCAATGTTGGCACACAGATGGCGACTCTATAAATTAAGGGCGCCGTGGTGGGCAGGTTTTAATTGTTACGCCGCATTAGGAAGGATTTTATTGAAACACATATTTTAATATTAAAACAAATAAAATATTTAATTAATTTGATGCAACCTTCCAGAAAAATACATTTCACATTTCCAAAACTAATTTTGCATATCGAAATTGTTTGGATGGTGAATTTAGCTAAATATCCCGACAAAACACGAGAGATTTGAAACCAACCGAAAGAGATTTTAGTGACACCGAGAATTGGTTATGGGTTGGAATTTGGTTGGAAGAGATATATTTTTTTAAGTTATATTTTTTTGCTATATCAAGATTGAGTTTATGCAAACGAGTCCAACAAATTTCTTTTCGTCAAAATTTAAGTCTATAATCAGATTAATCTACCACTAGTACTGTGTGTCCGGTATGTACAATGTTCTATGCGATTATTGGAAATTCAATAACCTTGCAATTCATATCTTGCTTCACTCTGTTTCGGCTGTAAAGCTGGCACGTAGTTTTGGGGGGCTTTTACTCAATTTGGTTAAATCGTAAGTTTTCAAAAAAATAGTCTGGCGTGGCAAAACTTTTGTGTTGTGAAATTGAAAATCGCGAGGCCAGTCTCTATGAAAATATTGCATCCTATATTCTTAGACCCTCATTATAAAGGCTCGATAGCCTTTGAACAGAAGAGTACCAGTGGAAGCAGCTCTGGCACCAATCCTTTAGCTGAAAGTGGAGTCTTAGTGTTTTCAAACATGTATTTGTAGAAAAAAAGTCGGGTCAGTTCAAATAGCTAAGTAATTTCACAAAACAATTTAATGGGATCAAACATCATAAATGTTTCTGAGAAACGTCTACAAAATAAAACAAGTCAGATCGTTGCAGTCGATTAGCCCGACTAGAACAGATAGATATACGGCCAAAGAGCTTTGTCCGTCCGTTTGTCCGTCTGTCTGTTTCTACGCGAACTAGTCCCTCAGTTTTGGAGCTATCTAGCTGAAACTTTCCACAGAGTTTTCTTTTTACTGCACGCTGCTAATATGTCGGAACCGACCGGATCGGATGACTACTTCTTGTAGCTGCCATACAAATGTTCGTTCGGAAAATGGGTTTTAGTGAGAAAAACTGGTTTGTTCTCAATATTACCGCTCTCAAACACGGTTATGGGTAATATTGAATGTGGTCGAAGTCGCTAGCCGTTGAGACAAGCTTTTTCAAGTGTATCAGAACTTCGGTACAGACGAAGTTAGCTTTGCCTTTGCTCGTTTTAATAAAATATATATTTATAAAAACTTAATTTATGCTAATGAACTAAGAAATATTAAAACTAATTCTTTCAATTGCCACATAACCGCATAAATGTTTCATATTCATGAAAAACGATTGCGAGAACACATTAAAATAGTTTGAAGACCCCTCCCCCCTTACAAAATCCTGCGTACGCCACTGCTTTATAGGGTCGGAAATGATTCCTTCTCCCTGTTACTTACTTTTGCACAAACTTATTATACTCTATGTACCTTTGGTACAGAGTATAAAAAATTAATGTTTTGAATAGGTTCGGATTTCCCAAAAATCCCAGAGTCTCTCAATTTGGAGCGGTTTGACTCCAAACCGGCTTGCAGCCCTGATACGGCTTACTAATGTTTTACTATCAAAAGAAAATTAAGAAATGTGTACGGAGAAGATGTGTTGACCAAACGCCAATGCCGAAATTGGGTTGCAAAATTTGGTGAATGGAACTTCTCTTTTAGTTGTGATAGCATTTCAGGACCTGCAAGATCAAAAAAATCACTCTCCCATTTTCGCCTGTTTGAGGAATTAGGGTTATCGGATGGTCCGCATCCGGTGACAGACAGAAGACCAAAAAAGTGGTTAACAATTTCAAAAATAAAAAATAAGAGTGAAAATTGCTGACATGGGTACTTCTATATTTACCCTCGCAAGGCAAAGGGATTTAATATCTTTCATCACAACCCTGCAAACAGTTTGTCATGTTTCTTATCTCTCTCGTCAAAAAGTGAGTTTGGTGCTAGTTTGTGGAGGCGTTTTGCTGATAACTTGGCGATTTACACAAACAAAACACATATATTATATCATTTCGAACATTCAAGGGATCTGTGATAGAATTTTAATTGCGCGTGAGTATGAACTTGAGAATTACAAGCACGCATTTATGGGTGTATGCTTTCAGACAAATTCAATACAAGTAACCCCTTAGTTGTCTGGCCTTAGATGCGCTACGTAGCGCAGTCGTCTAAAACGTTAGTCCCTAGTCCCATCGTCTTTCAGTCCAAGGGAACCGAATTCGAATCTCCCCAGAGTAAGTAAAAGTTTTTCATTAAATAAATATAAGTTGTTTTTCAGAATAACAAAAAAATTGAGGCAACCAGCAAGCTTAGTAGTCCGCACAAATTTGCACTCTTTTGTGTCTTGTGTCTTCTTATCCCTAAGAAAAAAAGAAAATTCTTCTTATCTCCCACTTGGACACTTTCCGAAGGGAGATGAGAATGCGATTGATGTGCGGTATCGCTAGAGTAAAGCGTAGGTATCTACTGGAAGAATTGCGCCCTTATCTTCTGCGATAAAAAATGTATGCTGGGAAACTAATGACATTTCTAGATATTTATTTAAACTTCACACACACTCAAAAATAACCATTTTGTACCGCACCACCCAAGACCAAGCACTTAATTATACTTCCAAACAAACAATTGCTTATAGTGGTTCTGCCTCAGGATGCAGTCCATCACCATAGACAACTAAAGCTAAACGGAACATTAAAATTTACACTCTTCACAGGCACAAATTCTAATTGGAGTTCAGGATCGCTAATCTCTAACCTTGACCAAAAGGTGCCTCCCTTTTGGGAATTTGCAAAATCGCATGAAATTAAAAAATAGTACGCCAACCGGGTCAAAGTCAAAATTTATTACTACCCGTCGTCGTCGTCAGTTGTCTCGTGCGCAAGTACGAGAGAAAATTGCACAAATCAACAAACAAACTGTAAACAAATTGGCTTTCTTGCAAAACGGAAACAATAGCACGTAGCCACAAATGAATTTCATGGTCAAGTTACACACAAGTAGAAGATATTTTTGTTGAATTCGGTTTAACAAGTAATCTGTGCCCGGCTGCGCCGCAGTTACTTAGATAATCCTTTATGTGTTTGCCTGATTAGCACTAGATGGCGCTGATTCGATATTCAAATAAAAATATTGTGCTCACATGCCTTCATGGAGAACATGGACTGGTGTGAACCAATTGTCGACATTTTTCGATATTGTTATGAATGAATTGGAAGGTCAATGGAAACACCTGCACGCAGACACAAAAACAGCCAATAGCCTATTAATTTTTGATGCCCTCGAAATTGGCAGAGGTAATGAACTCACTCGCTAGTGATTAAGGTAAAGATGAGCATTATTATGTGGGTTCCCATTTTCGAATTCAATCATGATTCAAATGTATTTCATTGGGTATGCCCAACTAGTTTTCTTATGTTTAGAATTTGACCTTTATACTCTAGTATAAAGCCCTTAGTTTTGTACTGTTGTAAAAATTTAATATGTTTACGTTTGTTAATTGTATGTCATATTTGACAGGTAAATGTCGAATCAGTATATTTTAATTGCCGTTGAACTTTTACTGTACTCTGTACCAAAGGTATAATGAGTTTATGTTTGTAACAGCAAGAAGGAAGCATCTCCGACCCTATAAAGCAGCAAACCAAACTGAACCGGTAATGTTGAACCAAACCAAAAACGGAAAAATAAAATGGTTCAGTTCGGTTCATTCATTCAACTAGATATTGAGTTACTTGCGAGTACTGAGCAAAGTCTCAACACATTATTTATTTATTATTATTTATCCCAGGCCAGCGAAAAATCGAGAGCGTAAGTTAAAGTCGGCTATAACCGACTTCGATATACCCGTTGCTCATGAGAAGAAATGTTTAATAACGTTCCTGTGTTTCTGAGTGAGAACATCTGAAAATTATGCAACATTTTTTTATTAGGCTATTTTATATCCGATCTTAATGAAAATTTATAGTTATTGCGAATATAAATTCAAGATTTAAACTTGAACTCGATATCTTCAAAAATGTATGGATCTTTAAAAATAGATGGAGTTATCCAACATTAGTGTGTCAAAAATTTGAAACAAACTTGATCTGCGTCTAGACAATAAGAGTCTACATGTCAAATTTGGTTGCTCTAGCTGTTCATACAGACAGTCGGACGGACATACGGACAGGGCTATATCGACTCGGCTGTTGATGCTGATCAGGAATATATATATACTTTATATGGTCGAAAATGATTCCTTCTGTCTGTTACATATATATATGCACGACTCTAGTATACGCATTTTACTGTACGCACAATACACATTTGGGGTCGATTTCTCATCTTCTCCGGATCTATCTGTCACTAAACTGTATCTGAGCGAATCGTAAATTTAACTGACACATAGCAGCTATTCATTTAAAATTGGAACTAATTGCAAAAAAAACAGGTTCTGTCATTTATGACTTGGCATGTTTTTGGCCGCACCGACCCTGTAATTGTTAAATTTATTCAAAATGTTGGCACAGTTTGAAACTTCCACTTTGAATATGTTATGAAAACTTCCGAATGACTTTGACGTTTTTAAAGTAAATTATGAATAGTTCCAATTCCAAACAGCAGATGGACCACCCTGTATTTTAAATTATTCAAAATGAGAATAATACAAAAACTATACGGAAATACACACATTAAAATACAGTCCACTATCGAAAAGAAAAAATATGTAAAAATACAATTTGTTTGCGCTCGGCAATATGTTCAAAGATATTTGAACAGTGCATTTAAAGACCGCTACCTGCGGTGGGGACTCAAGTATAAGGCGCATAAAAATATAAACTAAAAACTAAAACAAGTAAGAATGTTGCGATCGAGTGCCCCGCCAGCAAAATACCCTGTTCCAAGTAATGTGGTTCCTTTAGCTTAAACTCCTTTTATTTTAAAATTTTATTTGAATAAATGGGGAGGCGCACTTGTATATCTTCGGTGTTTTTGCTCGGATCTTATAGTGGTATACAGAATAGACAGATATTGGGCCTTACTGAATATATATTAAAGAATTATCCTTTATGTTTTTATTAACGATTTGGATCTTGTTGTATATAAACATTAAATGAGATCTAGCTACCTTTTTTCCTTCTTCTTATAGCAGGTTTGATTCCTGGTAGCGGTAACAAAATCAAGACTTGGCCTGTTCCAATTTTGGGTCCTAAGAAATTTGGTGTTCTCAGCTTTTTTTACAACAACTCTTGCTTTTCCACTTACTTATACTCTGTAGATTCAGTAATTTCGTGCAAAAGTATGTATCGGAGAAGGAATCATTTCCGAGCCTATAAATTATCTATATTCTTGATCAGCATCAACAGCCGATTCTATATAGCCATATCCGTCAGTCTGTCCGTATGAACGAAGAGAACATGTATGGGGCATATATATCTAATACTTGCAGACTGATCAAGTTTATTTTCAATTTTTGCCACGCCCCTCTCGCCACCGCCATTTAGAAAAAACGTCCCACAGTTTTGTAGATAGATGGTTCTTACCGTCTATAGATATTTAGTAATTAAGATTATTTATCCATTTGACAAAGGAATGGTTAAGATTAGATGATACGGATCGATCGGACGAGTTATAAAGAAAACAAACAATCATGATGGGTAGCACTGGCCACTTTTTGTGTGCTTTTTATTTAAAATGATAAGATATATACAAACTTTGGGGGTACTGAGTATGTTCTAGTTTGATTTTACAAAGTTTGATTGGTTCGAAATATATCTGTACCATATTTTTCGTGATCAGTTGGGCACGCACTTGCTATATACCAAAAAAATGCGCTGCGATTTGACTCAGTATGGTTTATCAATTGATAACTCAATGTCTAGTTGAAATGAACCGAACCGAATCATTTTATTTTTCGGTTTTTGGTTTGGTTCAGCATTTTAATAAACACACCGGTTCGGTTTACGGTTCGGTTCACAAGCGCAAAAAGGTTAAGAACTGGTTTGCATCCCTGCTTTATAGGGTCGGGAATGTTTCCTTCCGCCTGTTAAGTGGGTTGAAGTCTGTTTCAATACATTGGAAAAAAAATAAACTACAAAAGCTTTCAAGTAATATTTTTTTTAAAACTGTTTGGAAAGTTTCGAACATTTTATGATTTTTTTACATGTTATTTGAGTGAACGAGAAGGAACGAAAGTGCAGCTAACCAAAATTTGCATTTTGAGAGGTCCTTTTCTCTGAATGTACCCTCTTAAAGTTGTAATTGAATTCGCTTTCAAAAATATTAGCCCCCAAAATAATCAACCCCGGCCTGGGCGATTCTGAAAGTACCCCCACAATTTGAGAGGCCTGTCATTCGCCAATCAGACTTCCTGCAAAGGTCTATTTCCCTCTGGCTTACATTTATTGTTTGGCTCTACATTTATTTTAGGCATAAATATACAAAAATTGTGCTAGCAGTACCACAAACACCAGTTTGAGCTTTTGCTGTCAGGTGTAAAATTTATAATGAATCCTCTCAGGAGTCGCTTGGACTGTCAAACTCTTAATGCTTTTTATAGCTAATTAAAATCTCGAAACATAACGACAAACAGTAAAAACCAGCGGTGGGCAGCCTTATAGCCCTTCTTACTCGCGCAACCCGGCCCGTTATTTGTATAATTCCACGACGCAATTGATATTACAACAAACACACGCTGCATCGCGTTGATCGAAAGTAAATGACAAAAATTAGAATGTTGTTGTACCCTTTCCGTTATTCCTGCTTTCCACCGCTGGTATAAACGTTGACCAACGTATCTGTATCTAATTAATTAAATTGTACTAACTTATGGGTAGTAAATTTGAGCTTAGCACTTCAACTGAATAGATGAGAATCCAAATGCGGCCGCTTTTGTCTGCATGATTTATCAGTCGTGATGTTTTATAATATTAACCGTAGCTTTAGACGCAACCCAAACTTGGTAAGGGTTATAACCGCTATCCATAGGATGTTGGACAACCAGATACTTAGGTCATCAGCACAGCCCTGCTAAAATCAATTCCCAGTATTTTGCTCATCTCTAGTCATGGGACTTACATATGCATATCAATATGTAGCACAACGACAACCGTCCCAGCGCAAAAAAAGAGGCCACAGAGTAAATGAAAAAAAAAAACGCAAGCGCTGGCCCAATAGCCCAGACGCACCAAAGTAGTTCGAACGTCCAAAACCAAAAATCATACTAAATTAAAAAAAAACCGTTCAAGTGCGTGACGCTTCGGCCAGTTGGTCAGTCGGCGCAACGAATATAGTGAAATGCTTGGCATTCCACGCATTTCAAAACTCAAAGGCGATGGCAACAACAAACGATCGCTGGTGCCGTCTTTGGTGATGATGTTGAAATAAAAGCGCAAGTATAGCCCACGCCCAGACCCTTCGATATGTGCTTATGCACTTGATGATAAGTTCAACTACCAATTACGTTGAACAGCTTTGTAGAAGCCCGAAAATTTCACTCGCCCAGCCAAAACTTGTTCATAATACTACACAGACCGTCGGCATATTTTGTATATTAAAATGCATAATTCCGGATGATTTGGCTTTAAGCTTTTACTTTCGGCATTCTAAGTTGTAGTGAAACTTTCGAGTTGACTCTTACATAACGCTGACAAAACAAAAACCTGACGGAATTATGTTAAAGTCAAAGCAAGGAAAGTAAAACACGGAAAATCATTCACGTTTATTTTTGTCGTCATTAAGGGCAGAGGAAAACGAAAGAGGAATTAAAGAGCAATAAAAGGGCAGCCAGATTAATGTGCGAAAAATATGATATTGACAACAACAACAACAACAACGAAAAGAAAGGCCCTTTTCAGGCGTTTTGTCAATTCACTTGGTGACCCAAAGAGGCAGCTAATTTGTGGTTTTTGCCGAGTCATCGAATAATATTTATGCAAATTAAATGTAAAATTCTTGGAGATTGCCTTGTAAATTAGTATCTAAAATTCTAATATAAATGTAAACTGTAAATATTCATAAGACTTTACAGCCGAGAAGACTTTCAACTGTTGCCGCGCCACAACTAACGGCATCTATTGGCTTCATCTCGCACACAGTTGTTGCTGCTGCTGCTGATGTGGTGCCATTCAAATGTTTGTGGTCAAACAAATGTCTCTGGGAACATCAAATGTAGTACAATGACCGTACAAAAAGATGTTGAATCGCATCGATTCATTGGCCTGGAGAGCATTAAGAACATTTTTTGAACATGGTAGACTAAACCGGTTGAAAGAACTTCGGACTTGTACCGCAGAGTGCTTATTAAGTATACGTTGCTGAAACATATATTAACCAAGAACCCATATTTTAATGTGGCATCAAGATGCCCCATCGACCACGAATTCGCTTGGACTTTGAACTCTCATGAGCGTTCGCATTGAATGAAATCAAAATTTCTATATTGTAAGATAGAATATGTCTGTTTGTGCGGTGCGTTTGTTGTTTTTTAGCACTCTCGCGCCGGGTGCTCTCAAAAGAAGCGTAGCCAGCGAAAATCTATACATAGGTAGCGCGCTCTTGAACCTTATACGAAACTGCGAGAAGGATTGAACCGCACCCATCGAATTCAAACAATAATAATATTTACTTAAATGGCTTTTGAATTATTTACAAAGTAAAGAAAAACTGCAATTGATATATTGTTGATTTTGCCATCAACCAATGACGCAAGCCTGGGCAAGCTTCTAGAGTCTCGGACATTATCCAGACTTGGGTGCAAGGTTTAATGAATGCCATTTAGCACTTTTAACGCTGCATTACGGCAATTTATTTGCTATCAGCCAAAGACCGTAGCGGTTAGTTAGTAGCAGTTTAAATATTAAAAAATGTTAATGTCTAACAATTAGCTTGGGGATTTTATGCCCTTGAACAGGGGAAAGCGATTTTCCACATTATACGCAGCACTTTATATCCGCATGATGGATTGAACTTTTTGTATTGAAATGTTAGAATAAAACCCCCAAGTACCCGAGCTAGGCAGTGTCATAATAATCACAGGTTAGAAAGAATTTAAACCAAATTACACGGAAATAGTCATGGTTAATTGTGGGTTATTCGTTTCACCGTGCTTCTATTCCATTCAGACTTATTTTTTAAGAAGATAAAGATCATTACTAGATGCATTAATTTTCTAAAATCTGATCGTGCGAGATAACGCTTTTTTGGGGCAGAAATGGGCCAAGTATAACGAATCGAAATGGTTACTAAGTAGAATGCAGGGGTGTTTCGGTTAGAAAACCTAAGCAAATCAAATTAGCAGACATTATGCTGCGCTTTCAATTGTCTCAAATCTACTATAAGTTGCTAAAAAAGAGTAACAGTCCATCTAAAAAGCTCAAAATCCGAAAGTGCCTGTTCACATGCGTGAAAATTGATCGAACCCCTCTGCTAAAACAGGCACAGAAACCAAGGACACTTAGAAGTAACACATTTATTGACAGCTTTTGATAGAAGTCACGCACTATATAGGGAAATCGAAAGCAACCATGTCAGTTTGATATACCGGACTATAACTTTAAATCATAATGAACCAAGGCCGACAGAGAACCACAAAAAAAAACAGACACAAAAAAAAAACAAGCGTTTGCAATTAACACTTTAGCTCACAAGACCGCCTTTAGAAGAACTAAGTTTAAAAATTTTATTTTGTAAAAATACAATATACATACATATTAGGGGTGTTCCTGCAAGTGATTATGATTCTGATTCTAATTTCGGTATGACCAGATTACCTGAAGAAAATGACAAAAAAAAAAACTGTCACACAAAATCAAAATCATATCACTTTGCCGGAACGACCCAAAACTGTGACACATTCTTGAACTCAAAAAAGAAAGGGTGTGATGGTAGTATAAAAACGCTGTATGGCTTTGGTCTGATTAGCTGCCGTTTTCTTTTTACTGCACTTTGAACTTTTCAGCTTCAGAGTAGGATTAACGATTCCATATCGCATAAACAATGTTTTGAATTTTGTTTTTATGTCTTTGGCAAAGTTGTTGCTCTTGGCTTGGCCTACAAAACATTTCTTTGTAGCAAATCAAAAAATTTACATCTTCAAACTCAAAATTACAAAAGTTGTCCCAAAAAAACAAATTTTACATTACCAAATCAACACGGTATTTGCAGCGTCATCCACTACAACAACTTACTAGAGTAACTTGTATCAAAAGTAATACAACGTTTTAGTAAGGCTTTTGACTCTGTCCAATCATTCCTTGCTGCTTCACAAACTGAGTTTAATTGGTTTTCCAGCTAACCTTCTTATTTGGATCTCTGATTACCTTAGTTTTAGAACTTAAAAAGTTCTTTTCTGTAATTCGTATCCCCACCCAATCCAGGTTACCTCTGTTACCTCCAGTAGTCACTTGGGTCCATTGCTTTTACACTCTTCATAATGATCCGACAGTCTTGACTCACTCTCGCGTTAGACGCGTGATGTGAACTATGTTT
This sequence comes from Lordiphosa stackelbergi, assembly GCA_018904235.1. Classification (NCBI taxonomy): domain Eukaryota; kingdom Metazoa; phylum Arthropoda; class Insecta; order Diptera; family Drosophilidae; genus Lordiphosa; species Lordiphosa stackelbergi. The sequence goes on from JAEIFU010000576.1 coordinate 42,967, forward strand.
AATATAATAATTTGTTTCCCGCTTTAATTTGCAAGTGCTTGATGCATTTCAGTCTTGGTAAAGATAATCATTAAACTTAACAGTTCAGTGTAGGTTATGACATTTTACAGAAGCTCACCACAATTCTTTTCTTATATCATTAATAGTCCCACTAGAGTGTTTGATGATACAGTCAATGAGTAAATATCTTGTGTACCTTGATCACCGACTTAAATTGACTCTCATATAACGCTACTGTTTGTAAGGCCAAGTACTCTTGGTTTATTAAGCCTGGTCGAGAATTTGTGATCCGATACAACGAAATCTTGTACATTTCTCTTGTCCGTCCATACTCAGTACGGATCCTGTGTTGTCTCCCAATATTCGACCCCAAGATAGAATTGAATCTGTGCAAAAGCAGTTTTGTTGTTTGCTCTTCGTGGCTTAAACTGGAATCCTGAGGCCGTTTACCATCATACTTAGTAGCTACTTTTTGATTAACGTTCCCTCCCTCATTAACCGTAGAGTTATGCTTTAATATTATACTAGTTATTATGTGAAATCGACCATTGAGTTGGTTGGCCAAATTAGCCTCAACGTTCTATTAGATCGACTCGCAATTTTATACCCCTATCACTAAATCGTTGTACCACTAACTACCCTGTAGTACGGCGTTTCGGTACTGGATCTAACGAATCCGCTAATGAATCGTTACTACCGCACCAGCCTAACCACCAGCAGTTATTGCCTAACGATATTCTATGGGAATGTCCGCAAAACGTACCGTCGTGCGCCTCTGATTACCATCGTTATGTTAGGACGTGTCGTACGTCTCTGCATTACCAGTCGTTAGTAGTGATACATCCCTGTCGTTACGAGTGTGCTCCCATCACTACACTGACGACTGCGAGCAGCAACCGACCCATCACACACTAACGACTGGTAACGCAGAGACGACCGACACGTCCCACGGGTTAGGCTGGAGCCGGTAGTAACGATTCATTAGCGATTCGAGATCCAGTACCGGAACGCCTTACTACAGTATGCTGCATGAACCGTTTCGTGTTGTCTGTGCTGATTACAATAAACTCTACCGTGTAATCAACTCGAAGCTCCCTCCGCTTTAAAAACAACTATTTTAACCTATTTTACCCGAAGTTATCTAACTTTATGTTTTCCTCCCGAATACGTGACACAATTTGGACGGTTCGGTTACTATTTTGTCTAGGTTCCCCGTAACAACCGTGGCTTAGTGTCGCATGGGCCCTTAGATGCGATTGTACGTCAACGTCCAAAAAAAAAAAAAAAAAAAACAAACGGTCGAATAAGTACGGACAAACTACATTTAATTACTCTTTCATATAGTTAAAAGCCCAAAAGCATGTAAAACTGTCATAATAAAGGACCAATCGAATGAAGTTGGTATGTTCCAACCGTTTGTTTATTTAAGTCTAAGCTTAGTCAAATTTTTTACAGTATTCAAGTCAAAGTTGAGAAACAGTGCAAAATTAGTGGAAAACATGAAATTTTAAGACATTTTTTACAATTTTGAGTTTAAAGAAGTGACTATTTTGACTTGCTACCTAGAAATGCTTTGTAAACCAAGTCAAGAGCAACAACTTTCTTTAAGACGTCAAAGCTAAATTCCAAATAGTTTACGAGATAAGTGAAATAAAAAGAAACCGGCAGTTAATTAGACCAAACCCAGCGAAGGTTTTTGTACTACCATTACGCCCTTTCAGAATTAATTTTATTTATTTATTTATAAACAGTTCCTATGCGCTGTAAAAAGACAACATACGAACTAGAGCTATAGTAAGGACCTTAAGCTATACAATGGGTGTAATATATAAGTATGGTCTCGACTATAACATTTTTTTAGTGTTGCACAGTGTTAATAAACAAATAAAAAATAATTTAATAAATTCCGGAATATGCCAAAGAAAAGTGGTAAGACAGCGTTGATGGAAACAATTGATGTAGTTTACCCGCGAAGTATATAACTTTTGAGTTTTGCTTCGCAGCTTTGTAAAAGTAGGTTGTTTTTTATGGTTTTGTGAAAGTGTTATGTAATCGAGGAGGAAAAGGCAGAACCAAATTTTAAACCAATTGGTAATGTATGGTATCCAAGGAGAACAATATCGATAAGGCATTCCTAACATGAAGCATTCTGTCCATAACCGAAGTGCTGCCAAATCTGGACGAGTATAGTTTTAAGCACTATATGAAATCTAATAGAAAACAAGTAAGAAAGTCGGTCAAGCCCAACTATAATATACTCTGTACCTAGACCAGGAGGACCTTGAGAACCGCTCTTACGATCTTTATCATTTCTTCGGCAAATCGATACATATTGCTAATGACTAACTATCTCTAGAAGGAACGAATTATCTATTTACAAAACTGTGTGAGACAAGACGTTTTTTCAAAATTGCGGGGGCGGGAGAACGCATGGCAAAAATTGAAAATAAACTTGATCTCAATTGTCCTTCGGTACAGAGTATAATGATGAAGTCTTTAATGGTTTGCGCAGCGATCAACTGATCGAAACTAACGTACAAATTAAGATAGTTTCAGATCGTCTTGGGTCCAATGACGAAGGATGCTCCATTATTAAAACGGCAGCATGCTTTGGGATTGGTGGCACCACTCAACGAATTACTTGGAGGGTATTTAAAGCTATTATGCAGCTTGCTGATAGCTAAATACGGTGGCCCAATTGCGCAAAGCGTAAGGCCCTTGCAAAAAATTGATGAATTGGCTATGTTGATGGCAACGAAATAAAGCTAGCTGAAAAGCCGATGCCAGATTCAGAGGAATATTTCTCACGGAAACAACAATAAAGCTTAAAGCTACATGTCACGCCGAAATTAAAATCTGAATCAAATCCTTATATCCTTGGAACACAGTGGTGTTTCTACTATTGATTTTTAACGCAAATTAAACACAAAATTAATTTTGTTTTATTCAGAAAAAAATTGGGAACAAGGAGGTCTATAATAAAGAAGGATAATATTGCTACTTTTGGGGCTGTAAGCAATAAAAATGAATGCTTTATTTCGCCATAAATCCTCATAAAGCGTCAAGGATCAATTTGAACACTTTTTTCTATACCTAAAATTGCACTTTTAATTTCCTGCAAGATGCATTAATACGTTTGTGCTCTGTCGCAAATTTACTACTTTGATACGAAGCCAATAGCTAGACCAAAATCAGTTTTGGATTAGTCATAATTTCATGAATTCAAACTTAAATACTATTTATGGTGTTTAGTCCAACACAAATATACAAGTTTGCAGGTTGCCTAGCCAACTTGTCAAGTCCTTTAAAGGATTTTTAAATTTTACAAGAACGTACATGTATACCGAAGCAAATGAGATAATAAATTTAAATTTAAATGTCTGAAAGGAAGTATTTAGATCTTGATTAGCATTTCCTGCATATTCAAATCAATTATATTCGACAACCGTTAAGGTTATTCGGGTTCGAAATTCAAATGAATTATATCCAACTTAAAAATAAAACAAGAAACAAAGTCGGTCAAGCTCGACTGTAATATACTGTGTACTTGCGAAGGACTAGGCTCAGTATGTATATTATTTTATTTATTTATATGTTTAGAGGAGGAATTAATTTATTCCACCTATTATGCGAATTTGTTTTAATAAATGATCATGAGAGGTTAAGAAATCGAATCGAATATGGGAATTTCCACAGTCTTTAAAGTGCGGAAAAATATAGAAATCGAGAAGAATTTTTGATTTTGTTTCTATTGTTTGGTAGCAGTATATTTAGTGCAAAAGGTATATTAAGTCGATTTGACAATTAAATTTACTTAAAAAAAATCATGGGATTGGATATGAAATCGTTTTCGACTGCATTTAAAAAAAATCATAAGTCGGCGAATAGAAAACAAAAATTTTGAAGCTGTTAAGTGCAATCATATTCAATTATTTACATTAGTTTTGTTTTTATAAGCGTTAATATTATGAAGGTAACAGTCATATAGACATATCTTCAGTGTTCAGGCAAATTTTCTTGCAGTAAGGAATCAGAAAAGCTGTATTTACATTATATTATTTTTTTAAATTTTTGTTTTCCATGTCATGTTAAGAAAATCTTTTTATATTTTTTCGATCTCGGTGGATCTTTCTGTGGAAATAGCATATAGCCATATAGCATTTATTTTTGCGGATGTTTGTTGGTTGCTATTATTGTTCATTTGTATTTACAGTGAAAATTGATATGTTTGTTAACAATGTTTGTAATGTTTATTGTTGCAAAATCGTTTAATGTTTTTATGCGTAAGCGACAGCGAAATGTGCGTGCAGTGACTGCTTCATTTTGCTCATTAACACGACTATCGCTCATCAATTCTTTATTGTATCCTTGGAGGACAGATGGACGGTCATTTAGACGCACAAACGGATATGGCTATTACGACTTCGGCTGTTGATGCTGATCAAGAATATTTCATTTATAGAGTCGAAGATGCTTCCTTCTGGCTGTCACATACATTTGCACAAACTTAGCATACTCTGTGTACCTTTCGTACAGAGTATATAACAAACCGATTAGGTAATACAGGTTCAGACTTCAAATTACCGTTTTTTTGACCCCGTCGATGACAAAAAGATTAAAGAAAGATTCAATCAACCCCGTCGGTGACAAAAAGTTTAAAACCAAACCAATTTTAATTTAGTCAGTCAATGATCTTAAAGATGAGTTTAATCAAAAATTATACAAAAATTTATTAAGAAAAAATAAATTGGTATGAAATTTTGTAATATGTGCTCATCAACATCACGCTTAAGAAAGGCAGTTGTGCTTGGTTCTTTTCCCGATGGAAGACTATTATGGTGTTTTGTGACATCTTTAACGAATACTATTGCTCCAGCATATATCTTCCTAAATTAGCCAGCATGTCTTAGTTATTAAACATTGCGCGTTTTGGTATGTGGGCATTATGTTATTATTGATGCTGTTTGTAATTTCTAAATTGATGTATATTGGGTCTTCAGAGTAAGATTGGAAAGTTCTGCATCATGTGGGGAGTGGAACGAGCACCTGTTTAATCACCATTATTTTTTTATTCGTTTTCTTGTAGATTAATTACACTAGTTTACAGCCAAAAAGACCCATTTCTACTGAAATTTTTTTGGTGTAGTTTGGAATGGTGATCTCAAAAATCGATTTAAAAATTTTTTTCATGGCTCCGTTTTTGAAATATGAATTTTTTTCACTTTTTCGGTAGGTGCTCTTACATTTAAGGCCATATCTAACTTCATAATTGTGAGATAGAGTCAAGCAAGATATGAATCGAAAGGCAGAAGTTTCTTGTTTCGATTCCCAGTCAAGCCTAATAAAAACAATAGCATAACCAGATCATGAAAATTACAGAGCCTCCTTTCCCTTCCAATAAAAATATATGTAATTTTCTTAATTTTCTCAGTGTAGAGCAACGCTGGTCATAGCCCTTCTTACTCGCGCAACCCGGCCCGTTATTTTTATAATTCCACGACGTTAGTGATATTACAACAAACACACGCTGCATCGCGTTGATCGAAAGCAAATGACAAAAATAGGAATGTTGTACCCTTTCCGTTATTTCTGCTGCCCACCGCTGGTGTAGAAGTTTTTGAAAAAACTTTGCATTTCGAATTAAAACCATGTGCCTTTCTATTTGGAAAGACTCAAACATTCTCGGTTATTAGATTAGTTGGCAAATGTTAGGCGATTTTTAAACCGTATGTTCAAAGTAAAAAAGATTTCATTCGTACGGTTTTGCTTCCATACTTTTTGTCACTTCACATATCGCTCACTTACTTCAATACTGGCATAACTCAAAAAATCACACAAAAGACTTGGTAAATTTAATATCTGGGTAATTAAACGAATACTTAGTCAACGGTCTGAGTTTAAAACTTTGCACTCGAGTCACGTTGTTGGTGTTTGTCGAAGCCGAAGGTCTTCCAGCACGGTCTTTATCGGCGACAAAAAGTCCTGGTGCCACCAGAACACTCCACTTCTTGCTAAGCCAACATCTGTGTAAGCCTGCTTGATCATATCAAACGTCTCTGTCTCGGATTTACCGAGTTTCACACAAAATTTAATAGCGAACCTCGTGCCAGCTTGCACCACTCACAGAAACACGTCGCGCGAAAACGCCTGTTCTGACTCTCCAGGTGCTCGGAGACAACTGACCAGCCGATCGTTCGTTAGCTAGGAATGCCCTCTACCGAATCCAGTCGGTGCGCGCATGCTCCGAAGTATAGTCGCGGCGGAAGAAAACAAGACCTATTACTTTCTGGACAAACCCTTTATATCGTGGTGGTTAACACTGAGAAAAATTATATTTAAAAATTATCAACAACTTCCTAATATTATTTAATAATTTAAAAATGTATTAATTTATGATTTAAGTAGATACATTAAAATTCTATTCAGCAATATCCTGAGAAGTTCAGTTTTTGAAAAACGCTTTATTAAATTTTTTTCTTTTTGCCGATTTTTGTTTTTTTTAAAAATAACAAAATTTTGGGTTTTTTTTGGGCCTTTTTCTTTGTTTAAGTTAAAATATTTAATTAATCTTTTTTAAAACTTTTTTTATTATCCTTTTTTCTTTTTTTTAATCTGTTTTTATTTTTTGGGAAAATACATACAAACATAAATACACATATTCACTACATATATATAAAACTATTTTAAATTTAAATACCTTTAGTGTCGTCATTTTGTTTTTGTATTGCACTAATATATTGTCGTTTGTGGTCAGTCTCTCCATGTTGTTGATTTTTCTTCACTTTATTTAATTTGTTTAATTTTATTTTGTTTCCCCGTTGGCGTCGCTTCTTTTCGTTTCAGTGCCGCTGCATATAAAAGTTTGTTTGCTCCACGTCCTCTCTATTATTTACGGTTTGCCCGCTCTCTTGGATCCGCTTTTAGTGCCATTCTGGTCTTCCATCTCGCTTCCACATCCAGTATTTTGACATGGTCGAAGTCAGCTGTGTGACCTGCTGTGGTGATGTGCTGAGCTAAGGCTGTTGTCGTTTTTCCCTTCTGAGCATCTCTTCTATGTTCGCTTATTCGCGTGCCCAGAGCGTTTATTGTGCCTAGTAGATTCGTTGCATTTTTCCCCGTCTTTGCCCTTACATTTGATTTCGTACACAACTCCGCTCTTATCTTCTCTCTTATCCGGTCCGTATTGTAAACAAGCGTCTTGTGTTGTTGTGGGCTTTGTATGCGAAGATAAGCTGCTGTGTCGTTTGTTTTGGTAATATTTGGCTAATGATTTTACATTTGTTAAGTTTTGAATATATGGGACGCTTATATATTTCCTCGGTTCTTCTTGTTCTCCTTGGTGTTTTTATTATTAAATAAATTGTCTGTTGTTCCTTAATTAGTCTGTTGATGAGGTGTTCTGGGTAACTATTGTTCAGCAAAATTTTCTTTATTTTAATGTAGTTGTCCGGTCTAAAACTGTTCTTCGCTTATTGAGTAAACTGTTCTTATTAGGTTTTTAGGTATTGATTTTCTGGTTGGGGGGTGGTTCGAATTGTAATTTATTAGTCTGCCTGATGCCATTGGTTTAGTATACCAGTTGAATATCAGTTTTTCATTTTTCCTTGTAATCTCTGTGTCTAGATAGGCTATTTTGTTCTTCTCCTCTATTTCTACCGTAAATTGAATACGTCTGTGTTGCTTGTTTAGTACTTCTAAAATTTTCTCGGTATCCTTAGACTTACGATGCAAAATATGTCGTCACATACTTTGAAAGGTGTTTTATCTGTATGTTCTTGAGTTCAGTTTCACAATTGTATTGTCCAGTATCTTATCCAAATGATATTTGCTATTGTTGGGGACAGTGGATTCCCCATTGGCATTCCAAATATTTGGTTGTATACGGGTCAATTTAACCCTCGTTTTGATGGGCATGTCGAGACCTAATTTCGGATTTTTTATGGAAATCAAAAATGGTGAGTTTTAGAAGCGTTCGGTTTATAAGAGAATGACCCATATGAAGTAAACGAATTTTAGATTGAAATATCATCGTTTTTAGGAAAAACTACATAGATTTCAAGGACACCCTCGATCGAAAAACTTTGTGCGAAATTTCAGCTCGATTGCTTGAAAACTGAGGGTCTAGTTTGCGTGGAAACAGACAGACGGACCTACAAAGCTCAATCGAGTCAGCTCGATCAAAAATATATATACTTTATGTGGTCGGAGACGATTCCTTTTAAGAGTTGCAAACTTCTGGGCCAAATTAAACACTTAACAAGTTTTTTTTATTTTAATTCTTTATTTTTACATCCTTTGTCGCTTTTCATTTGCAATTTACATTGCACTGAATAAGTTTTTTGTTATTCCGAGGGTATGTTTGGACTGGTGTTAGATTAGTGTTGGTTAGATGTTTTGGCAGCTTCATATACTTCGTCTTGAAAGTTGCCAAGGGAAGATTTTCAGAAATCTTATTCTGGGTACAACAACATTTATCCTTTTTGGACAGTATTGGTTATGGATACACATTCATATGTAACTTCATTTGGTACATTTTGGTTCGAGCCTCGGGAAACGTAAAAATTCTTAATGATTGCAGCCCTGATTCTTAAGGTACTTAACACCTTAAAGTGCCTCTAACGCTGTGACTTTCTTGCACACTTTCAAACAATTCCAAAGTAAAGCTAAAATAAAATAGTATTTTCAAATTAACCTGCCCCTCAAGCTCGCTATTGTTCGAGAAAATAAGAAACTGCAAACAAACAAGTTCAAATTAAAATGTTTCTATACAAACGCCAAAGTACCAATCCATCTTTTCACCATTTATAAAATATAAAACAAATCGTTTTAAAGTGCGAGTGTTTTGACTAGTCAAACGTATTCATACGAGTTAGGATATATCTAGAAGTGAACTTACGACTGAATAAACCCATCTTCCTTTATTAAATTTTATAAATGAACTACTCTTTAGTACATCGAATCTAGTGAACAGCCTTTTCAATTTTTGATCTTATTAATAGTTTGACCAAATGAAATATAAATACTTTATCTTTCATAAGTATAAGTTCAGATCAATTCGAAGTTTGATGGATTTTATAATGGGTGAGAATCGATCGGTTGATTTTTAAGAAAAACACTTAACAATCTAGATATATATTTTTCAATTTGAGGGCGTCCCTTTATCTTTTTATTAGCCAGCCTACACTACCTTTGTTAAATCGAATTTTTATGTAGACAGATTTTTTCATTCCTTTTACTCTAGTTTGATGCTATCAAGAAATTTTTCAATAATCCGTTTCTACGTTCGAATAAATGAGCTTTTATTTAAGTTCAGCTCCCTTGGTAGTTTAACAGACCTTCCTGTAATTCTGAATTTTATAATGTATTCCAAACATCACGTTTTTATTTATTTTATATTTATGCAAAACTAGATCGGACTTGGATACTTTTTTGTGGTTTTGGGGATCATTTTTTTCCGTTCAAAACCAAACATTGGGCAAAACTTCAGATAACCAATTACAATTGCGTACAATTGATTTGTTCTAAAAGTTTAATGTGCGTACCGAAAATACAACCTTGGACCGTTTATTTACATTCCTGCAAGTAATTGATGTCGCGACACATTTCGGATATAATTGAATTGAATGTATGTCATTTGCATCGAATTGGGCGCATTAGCTTGCTGACCCGTCCAAAACAGAAGAATGCAAAAATGCAGTTTCCAAGTTTCCGCATTGCGGACAGGTGAAACTTTTGTCTTGTCTGTATTGACACCGGCGTGCAGGGCTGCGGTTGCGTGATGCAAGCGTTTTGAATTGGAATTGCAATTGAGTGTGTGCCAAGCAATTGACGTTGACGAGGCGCCCGCATTTAACAACTCAAATGGACAATTGAATTTAGCAAGGGCTGCAGCCCTCAACAGCCATATACGATCCCCCTAACAAGGGGACTCCGTCCCTGCATTTGAGTTCCCACACTCTCTCTCTCTCTGTCTCTGTCTCTTTCCTACTCTTGCCAGCATTCTTTTTCAGTTGTTCTCTTAGTATGGCTGTTGCTTCCTCTTTGCTCTCTTTGCCAATGGGTGCGGGACACGCTTTTTTGTCGAGGCAAATGCTGTTTTTGCCCGACGACATCAAGAAGAGGGCCATGTCCAGGTTCCGGCCAAGATTGGGAACACGTTTTTGAAGCAGCCACCTGTCGAATCGACTACGGCCAGCAGGCCAAGGAGACGCCACTGTCGCTGCTCCCACTGCCAAAACCACCTCCCAATCCGTTTTAGAACTACAAAACGATGACTAATTTTCGTTCCTGTGGCAACAGCTCTTACGCTTGGCCTGGAGATGCACAACAAGTTGCTAGGCAACTAACTGGCAATCAAGCTACAGCTTGAGCTTCACTTACCGCCAAATATTTGTGGGAAGCCGGCAACACAGCAAGGCAGCGGCAGAGTACAGCTAAAGAATTTTGCTTAAAATTAAACAAATTTACACACACACAAACACACACACGGACATGTACAAATGAACCGATGACGGGACGCCGCGCGCGCCTTTGTAAAATAATTTTTTTGTACTTTTTCCGCTGCTGCGCGCGGATGGTGATGATGACAACAAACAGCAACAACAAGAGTGAAAATTTTCAGTCTAAATTAGCTAATATAAAAATTTAATAATAATCGAACAAAATGATATCCGAAATAATATCGCACCCGCAACCACCAATACGAAACTAAGCCAAAAGCAAAGAATACGGCTAGTATGACCGTCGCTGGGTAACTCAAGAATACCTCTGCACAGTGGGCGAAGCTGCCAGTCTAGCAGAAAGAAAATAAAAACATTCAAATAAAACCATCAAATAATTTAACACCTAAAATTTAATAAAAAATTAGTTTGGTGTTTTTACATTTACGAAATTGTCAAAAAAGTCTTAATTTGACGATTTTATATTACCCAGCATTTGTTTATATTAACCGGAATCCAACGTCAAATTAAGATGATTTTTTGGCTAGACCAGATGTAAAAATTTTCTAAAGAAAGAAAAATTTTTTGAATTAATGTTCCGAGGCGGGATCGAACCCACGACCTCCTCCCCAGCAGTCCAGCACACTAACCGCTGGTCCACACACGGCCACATAAAACAATAAATAATTGCAATAAAATTTTGTTTTTGCCATTCGTAAGCTTTAAATACTTTTTGCAATATATTGTGTAAATATAGCGTTAATTTAATTTGATTTAATATGCTAAAAAGGGAGATGAACATTTGTATGGGATTTGTTTGGCGTATTAATATAAAGATGTGTTGTAGAATAATTTTATTTTGGTCTCTACTTATTAGCCGGAATGCTGAGTGTTTGATTTTATACCGCGGCCTTAAGCCGAACAAAATTAACCCCATGTTCCGGTTTTCACAAAAGTGAATCCGAATTTTTTACATGTTGTCTTTTCTATCAAACATCCAGGGAAATCCGTATTAAACCTTTAGTTTCTACTTACTCTTTACTCGACTGATTCAAATTAAAACATTTTAATCTGATTAACCCATTATTATTGATTAACAAATTCGAATTCGACAATTTTTATCGAATGTGAAATACGGTCGGGAAAACAGGCCTGTTAGATCGACGGGTTCATAATAAAATTTTTCAATGGCTAATGTTCGAGAATTCAAGGCTCATTCGGACCACGTTTTTTCCAAATTTAAATAGAAAACCAATTTATTTGTCAAGAATATATAGGTAATTCAATATTCTTTTTTTAAATATCATGCGTGACTGGTGTCATTTTGTAATCTTTTTTTGTTAAGGATTGCTTAACAATTCATATCCAGACTGGAATTTGCGTTTAAATTTGATTCAATGAGCTCTGCAACAGCTCAATGAAGATCCGCTGTTTTCGAGGAACGAGGCACATTTCTGGCTAAATGGATACTACAACAAATAAAATTGTCGCATTTGGGCTGATGAGCAACCCGAAGAGACTATCGAACTACCGTTACATCCACAAAAATGCACTGTTTTTATACCCAACTTGAAAAGTGAATTATAATTTTGCCCAGAAGTTTGTAACGCATAGAAGGAATCATCTCCGACCACATAAAGTATATATATTCTTGATCAGCATGACGAGCTGAGTCGATTCATTGCCGTTTGTCCGTCCGTCGTCCGTTCGTCTGACTGTTTCTGAACGCGAACTAGTCATCTCAGTTTGGAAGCTATAGCGAGCTGAAACTTTGCACAGGGTCTTCTTTTTACTGCACGCTGCTAATATGTCGGAACCGACCGGATCGGATGACTACTTCTTGTAGCTGCCATACAAATGTTCGTTCGAAAAATGGGTTTTAGTGAGAAAAACTGGTTTGTTCTCAATATTATCGCTCTCAAACACGGTCATGGTATAGTCATGTTTTTAAGCTGATTTGCGAAGTTTGGTCGAAGTCGCTAACCCTTGTGACAAGCTATTTCAAGTGTATCAAAACTTCGGTACAGACGAAGTTAGCTTTGCCTTTCTCGTTTTTTTAAGCCAAGGCTGCAAACCTCTAAAATTTTGCAGAAGGTTCGGTTCGGGGGATCGAACCCGTTCTAAAACTTAAGGTTCAGTTCGCGGACCGGTTCTTGGAACTCCTGAACCCAAGGTTTTGGTTCGAAAAGAATAGTTTCGGTTTATAAATACAAATCTATATTTATAAAACAGTTCAACCTGACTGACTGACTGACTGGTGCCCGCCGCACAGTCTAAGCCATTGAAGATAGGTAGCTGAGTTTTTCACAGTAGTTTTATCTAATGCTGAAAGTGAGTACTAAGATCGGATTTTGGAAAATTCTGTCGGAAAATGTAGAAAATTCGCGGAAAACAGTTGAATGCAACTTTTTTGTTTTTTCTCCGACAAAGTTCAAACTCATTTTGTAAGATATATATAAAATTCACAATAACTGCATACCAAACTTCCGGAAAATTCACCCCTCCTGGGTGGAAAGTGGGTGGTCAAGGATTAGAGAGGACAAGACAAGAGATTAGCTCCAAACTCATTTTCAAAGTTACATATAATAAAACAGAAACAGAGTGACTTTCAAGTTTTGGAAAATCTATCCACAAAGTCGAAAAATTCAAGAAAAACTGTTGTATGAATTTTTTTGCTTATCATTCGATCCTATTCAAACTCATTTTCAAAAATCTATATAAAGTTTCAGCAATAGCTACCAATTTTCTGGAAAAACCGCCCGCGTGAAAAATGGCCGGAAAATTCTACATGCAAAAAAACTATTTTTTATCCGACTGACTTAAAACTCTGTTTGTAGTGATAAAATTCGATTTTATGTGTGGTTTTATTTTCCGATGTGGTAATACCGTCGGTATGTCCAATAGGAAATGGGAGGGAAGTGGTTGGGAAGCAGATAGGATGTGGTTGGTGAGTGGGTCGGATGTTTTTGGGAAGTGGGTGGAAAGTGAATAAGGAAGTGGATGGGATGTTAATGGGATGTGGGTGGGGGATGTTGGTGGAAAATGGGTGGGAAGTTTGTGGGAAGTGGTTTGAATGCGCATGGGATGTGGGTGGGATGTGTGCGGGGAGCGGGTGGAAATAGGTGGAAAGTGGGTGGAAAGTGGGTGGGATATGAATGGGAAGTGATTGGAATGGGGTGGTAAGGGGTTGGAAAGTTAATGGGAAGTGGGTTGCAATTGGAGGGAAAACCCAGCAGCACAGTCCTAACGGGGAAAAGGTGAAGTAGCAAAAAGTTGATTTCAAACCCATGAATGTAAAGTAATCGATTTCTGGGCTCTACTGGATATTTTCAAATTCGTTAAATATTTGACTCTTTTGGATCAACTTTAAACTGATTATTTTATTGGTTCTACACCGTTGCAGGCGCAGCTAAGCGCGACGGGGTATATGCTAGTATTCTTTATTTCAATAATGTTACTTTGATTGTCAAACTCAATAGCAGAGACTTACAACTTTTGAGAACTGCTAAGTTGAAGGTAATAAGCATTATATCTTCTTGGGGTTGTTTACCTAGCTTCACTAGCTCTCAGATGAGAAAAATCAAACTTAAGTGTTGAAAAGTATAGAAAGGGAACTTTTTTTTAATCCTTGTTTTTTTACCTTTCAAAAATGTTAAAACATTCGTCGATGTATATTCTTTTGGACAATTGTCGAAGGAATCTATAACATCATTTACAGATTTTATATTTGATATTTGATCATTGCTTTCTGTGGCTTTCATCAACTTCTCTTCTTTGCAATTTGCAATTGATGTAAAGGTGAATTTTGAAAACTTTTTTTAAGAATTTCTTTGTGGAGCTTCAGCAGAATTTAAAAATGTTAAAAAACTGCAGCCAATATTGGCACTAAGCTTATAATAAAAGAACGTTAATCGAACTTAATTGTAATAAACAAGCGATTTCAGAACAATTCCTCGAAATGAAAAGCCAGCGGAATTCAAATCACTTGGGAGTAATTGTAAATCAGCAGTTTTCAATTCAATAGATTTTAGGTGGAGCTTCTTTAAAGAACTCTGAATACATAAATCTTTAATTGTTAGTAAACTTATTATGGCCTCCAGGAAATCTATTGAGATAACTTGGTCATAGTCCAAATCAAGAAATGCTTTTGATCTACATAAACAACCTTCAATCAACATTACATTCTACATAATTGCATTCCTGTTCTGCTCTGCAGTTGTCATTCAAAAGTTCTCTGCTCGATCCATATTCGCTTCATTATCGACGTTGACAGTATAAATCTGACCTAGAGAAATGTCGCAGGAATGGAGAACTTATTGATTCTGATTGATTCTATATTTCACTGTAAGTGTCGTGGGACGAACTACATTAATCTTGAAGAGAACCTAATTTTTTGAAAAAGCGGTCCTGTTCGGGTTCAGGTTCGAGGAGTCAAAAAAATTAAGGGTTCGGTTCATGGTCCGATTCGTCGGACCCAAGAAACCCGAACAGAACCGGTTCTAGGGGGCTCGGTTCAGGACCGGTTTGCAGCCTTGATTTAAGGGTACTGTATACCTTCAGGTGTAATTTTTTAAGGGTTTACAAAAAATTAAATTACACAAAAACAATAAGTGATATTATCAAGCGGTTTCTTGCATTTGATAGGTTAAATTAAATTTGGATATTTTTGTTGTTGTTGTTGTTCTTTCGGTTGTTGTTGTATTCCCGTTCAAAGTTAAGCAAAAATTTAAAACATAGGCCCATGGTTGCAAAAATTTTTGGAGAACGGATGATCTGAATTTGAAACTGAAGACGGGGTTTGGTTAAGAACTGTTGTAATTCTGGTGTGAACTAGGATAGTTTGGATCGGTCAATAAATGGCGGAGTTATGGGGTTTCAAAGTCAAAATATCGAAAATCGACATTTTTTCCCCATTTTTTTTGGCCAAGCTCCGTTATTTTTGGACCGATTAAAAATATCCTAGTTTACACCAGAATGCGAGATAATCGCATTTAAAGTTTCAACATCCGTTTTCGATAAAATAAAATTATATTTCATAAATTTGAAAATTGGATTTGATGCATTTAAGTATTAGCTTTCACCGGAAAAAATCATACACATCGGTTAAATAGTTCTCAAGAAATTTGGGTCAAAGTGCGACAAGACATGATACAAAATAAAATCTCCATAAATTTCCAAATAAATAAATTTTTCTTTTTTTGTAAAGTTCCGATGATTTTATAACTTAATTTAAAGTTTTTTAACTAAAATTAAAATACATATAAGGGTTTTTAGTGACCTCATTGATTTTAGTCAAAGTATTTGTGCTTTTTACAGCGCTGGCTCAGGTCAATGTTGATAACAATTTAATGCATACCAATTCAAAGAGATACTCACAACATTACATCGGATAGATTTGTAGCTGACAATACTTTTTCTAATCCTCATCGCAGACTTCTATGCTTATTCACACTCCAACTATGTATTGTTTTCTATTTAAATGACTCACGCCAAATAAAGACTTGAGAATTTAAAAAAAAAAATGGAATTCTTTAAAAATAAAGGGTCGATAAAAAAAATTTTCGTATAAAAGAGTCGGGAAAAATATTGTTTTTAATTATTTCTGTAAAAATTATATTCGTATCTGCTTGAAAGTTTGACAGGATGTTTATAAGACCCTAACAGAACGTTTAAGCAAATAAAAAAATTTTCTGAACGTATACAGAACCCTTAAGTTCTTGATGTTGGTGACATTTGGTTTCAGCAAAACGGTGCTGGTGGCGAGGCGGAAAGATAAATCAAAAAACACGTTTTACTTCAGAACCGCTTAACCGATTTGAATAGGTTAAATATATGTTATAAGTGTCCACCATAGAATTCAGAAAAGTATTTTTGCACATTTTTATTACCAATTCTTAGGCAAAAAAAATATTATTAAAGTTTTATAATAATTTTTCCGAGGTGTAAGTCGATTTCAAATCTTACACAGGCCTGTTCCCGTTTTCGATTTCGATCAAATCATGTGGAATCGGAATTGATAGCTGTTACCGTTTCCGATAAACGATTAAATTATTCGGTTTTAAAAGTTGTGCCTTTGAGTGAGTGAAATGAAAAGTAATTGACAATTTTCATGTCAACGGTTATATTTTTTATCTATCCAATATTTTTATATTAATAAGTCATATTTGAGAAGATTTTAAAGTAATTATTAAAATATTGGGCATTCAATTTGTTTTAAAATTAATTATTTTAAAGTTGTACCCCAGAAATTGCATGTAGACGAAAGCAAAAACAATCGAAATGAAACCGAGCTATTCGCAATTCCGCATCAGCGCATGCGCAGTGCTGATCGAAGTTGTTTATGTTACCATTGCTGAATTTTAGTTGGAAAACGATTCGAACTTTCATTCGAAAAGTAAATCGATTTCTATTTCACTCGGAAACGGGAACATCAAATGAAAACGATTCGGAATACAATCGTTTTACTTTTAATAAACGTTTTTTTCATGAGTAACGGGTATATCGAAGTCGGTTAGAGCCGACTTTAACTAACGCTCTTGTTTCAATAAGAAGTCCTTAACAATGTAAAATTTTTTTCAGTGACATCGGAAATCATCTTCATAGTGTTTACCAATAAAATATGTTAATAGTTTTACAAATATATTTTATAATTTTGAGCACACTGTCCCTACTCACACAGAATTGACTGACAATTTCTCCTTTTTTCCCCTTTTTAGTTGAATTACAGTGTGCCGAATATGTATAAAATATTAATAAAAAGTACTAATTTAACGTTTAATTGTTTTTCACCATGAGGTACACTTGGGATGTGTTTGCAAAAATTATATGTTGTTAGGGACCTTTTGATGAAAAAACCAGCAAAAAACTGTCGGAGTCGCAAAAACCTGACACCGTAAAAGAATTATTTGAAAATTTCAAGAAATTTTTTTGGGCCAAAGAATTGGCAATAAAAATGTGGAAAAAAAATTTTTTGAATTGTGCTGTGGACACTTACAACATATATTAAACCCATCCAAATCGGTTAAGCGGTCCTTAAGATAAACGAGTTTTTTGATTTATCTTTCCGCCTTCATAACTCTACTCCAATAGCGATTAGAAGACTAAAAATTTAGGAGAGTGAATTTCTAATTGATGGTAACAACCTATTAAATTTTGGTGCTGATCGGAGTGGGGGCAGTTTTTGAATGCTTATTCTGCTATGCCCTTTAAACTCGATATCTTTAAAAATGTGGGAGTTATTCAACATTTTCTATTGCGGAGGCGGGGGTGGGCGTGGCAAAATTTTGAAACAAACTCTACATGTCAAGTTTGGTGGCTCTAGCTCTTCTAGTCTCTGAGATCTAGGTGTTCATACAGACAGACGGACAGACGGACGGACAGACTGACAAGGCTATATCGTCTCGGCTGTTGATGCTGATCCAGAATATATATACTTTATATGGTCGGAAATGATTCCTTCTGCCTGTTACATACATTTGCGCCACTTTAGTATACTCTTTTTGCTCTACGAGTAACGGGTATAAAAATTGTACAGCTCTTAGTACACTATGTTTGTATTTAACCTATTTTTTAAAAAGCAAATTCTTTTTTAATATCATTGGCTTCATTGGCCTAAAGTTTTAGACCGTCCCATCGTAAGGGACACAACCAAATTTTCAAGTAGCGCGAAAATTCCAGAATTCATCTTCCTAAGGACTATGTAGTGAATTTAGGGTCAAGGGACATTTTATTTATAAGTGCGCACCTATATACATTTGTTTAATATTAGATCTCCAGGATATTCTTTTCTGATCAATTTAGGTAAATCAACGCAGTATGAGAGTATGCAACTACGTACTTAAACATGTGTACCTATGTGTCGTTATTGTGCGGCAAGCAAAGCAGTGAAACTTAATTTCTTAAAAATAGAAAAAACGAGAAAGGCAAAGCTAACTTCGTCTGTACCGAAGTTTTGATACACTTGAAATAGCTTGTCTCAACGGTTAGCGACTTCGACCAAACTTCGCAGATCAGCTTAAAAACATTACATATTACCCATGACCGTGTTTGAGAGCAGTTATATTAAGAGCAAAACAGTTTTTCTCACTAAAATCCATTTTCCGACCGAACATTTGTATGGCAGCTACAAGAAGTAGTTATCCGATCCGGTCGGTTCCGACATATTAGCAGCGTGCAGTAAAAGAAGACTCTGTGCAAAGTTTCAGCTCGATAGCTCCAAAACTGAGGGACTAGTTCGCGTAGAAACAGACAGACGGACAGACGGACGGACAAAGCTTAATCGACTCAGCTCGTCATGCTGATCAAGAATATATATACTTTATGTGGTCGGAGATGATTCCTCTATGCGTTGCAAACTTCTGGGCAAAATTATAATACACTTTTCAAGTGTATAATCACGCCTGTTCCCGTTTCCGAATCCGATTAATCGGAATTGGTCAGAGTTGTAAATTCTACTAAACGATTAAACAATTCGATCGAATCTTTTTGCCATCCAGAAGATAGAATGGAGGGAATTGGAATTTTGAAGTTAAAAGTCGAGTAACACAGTCGGTTTTCAAAAGCGAGAACATTTAACAATTCCGATTCCGCATGATTTGATCGAAATCGAAAACGGGAACAGGTCTGAATAAGAAGAAAATTTAACTTTTCTTTTTAAAAGCGGAAAAAATAAATATATTATTTATAAAAGTCACAATTCCCGCTGCCCCCTGATTTTTTTCTGCAAAAAGCTAAAATAAAATAAAAATAAATAAGCAGTTCATTTTTCTCTTTTAAACATTCTTTCCATTGCGAAATAATATAAATCTCTTAGATTATCAACTCACAGCCTAGTTTATTAACAAAAACTCGCAAATGAGAGAAGGAGACAACTAATTTTTAGCAGACTGCTCGCGTCATGTGTGCCATCACTTTTCCGATAATATGGTTGAGATCACGTACCACCACCAATAACAGAAGACGAAAGACAGTTCACAGCAATGATACATTTTTTGGCTTCCAGCTTTGAAAAATTTTAACTACTTTATTGTGAAATACGGTCAACATATTGATAAAGCTATCGATGTGCTTTGTATGTGCCATAAGATTCCATTCAATTCGATTAGGCTGTGCGCTATTTGATTTTTTGTTTGTTTTTGTGAAAAATAATCACACACATATACACGCACACAGCACGCTCTCACCAAAGACCAATATAATCATTAAAATGCCGAACGCCAATACAATGGTTTTGCAATATGCAGCTGTTTTTTTTGATGGCCTTGAAAATCACGCTCTCTCCGCTCACACAAAGTTGAGAGCGTAAAAATCTAAAAATAGAATGCGCTTGCTTGTGTGAGCAATGCTTGAGAATACGTGTGCACACTTACAGTCGTCGGCTGTCTCTGTATGCGTACAAAAACGCGGCTGGCTCTAGAGCGCTCTCTCTCTCTCTGGCTTCTGGACAAAATTTCAAAAGAACGAAAAGCCACATTCAAAAGCCAGGGGACAAAAATCGTGTGCAAAAAAATCGTATGGCGTTACTCATCTTTTTTTAAATTGAAATTTGCATAATAAAACAAAAAGTACAAATACAAAAAATTTAAAAAAATTCCAGGAAAACTCTGAATGCAAAAAACTATTTATCGATATTTATCGGTTGAATCTCAGTTTGTAAGGATACAAGACGAAATATTTTGAAATGAGATTTTCCAAAGTCAGAAAATCTGCCCCCAGGCATTAAAATGCCCGGAAAATGCATGAAAAGCATGAAAAAAGCTTTTTCAATCGATCGGCTTGAATCTCGGTTTGTAATGATAAAACTCGAATTCATTTGTGATTTCATTTTCCAATGTTGAAAATACCGCCGTGATTCCCACAGAGTATAAAGTTCAATCAAAATATTTTTTTTTCATTGAATTAAATTGAATAAAAACTCTATTTATCAAACTAGATTGGAAAACAAAATTATTCAATTTTATTCTGTTCAAATTAAAAATCCGTTGCGGACGTTACCAACGGTGTATCCATTTATAGTTGAAGTCGACATTTTCTACATTTTTGTGGGTCTTTAAAATTTGATTTATTGTTATCTTATTTATTTAATTATTTCTTTTTAAAAACGCAAGTCAAGTTTACTACTTTTTCTCTGTTTATTTCCGAATTCGTCATATAACCATATAGCTCATATATTTTTAGACTTGATTATGTATTCTATTATTCCATTAAAAACATTTAGATTTTCGGCAACTTTAAATTTCTGCCTTTGATTTAAAAATTTTCGGACTAGTCCTCATACTTTATGTGGTCGAAGATGCATCCTTCTACCCAAACAAACATCCGAACAATTTCAATATACGCTCTCCAAGGGTATAAAAACTCAGCGGTGAAACAAGGTATAATAATCAGGGCTGCAAACCTCCTAAAAATCGGGAGGGGTTCACTCCCGGGGTTCGAGCCCATGAAACTTTTTGGGTTCGGGTTCACGGAGCAGGTTCAGAAGCTCGCTGATCCTAGGTTCAGGTTCGAACCGGGGTTCAGGCTTGTGTATGTATGTTAACTGGAAAAAATTTTAACATTTCATACATATTTGGAAGTTCAGAGTCTTGATATTCGGAATAAAATATTTGAGCTCAGTAATAGTTATTTTAAGGGATTTTTTACTTTAAAATCAAAGTAAATTTTAAACAATTTTTAAGAAAGTGACTAGAAAAGTTCGACCTAGTTACAAAGGTTAACTAGCTTTTGCAACAGAGAAGATAGCAAACTTTCCAAATGTATATTTGATCGCTAGATTCAAATCAAAAAACTTGGGACAAATCGATTTTGTCAACAAATAACCACATTCCATATTAAAATCCAACAATTTGTATGTTATGAGCAAAATAAAAACCTTTGTGTTTGGGTTTTCTGTAACGTCATTCAATTCAGCTAACATGAAAACAAATTTCGTTAGAAAAGGTTACTTAATGTGGTTACACGATTCACAAATGTAAACAAACCTCTCGTTCAGACAAATATCTCATATTCTTATTTTTAGAAAAGTTTTTTCTTAAACTTTTTTATGTCATATTTTTCAAAGTTCTATAAAACTTTCTGTTTATTAGACAATTTTTCTAAATATCAGGGCAATTTGAAAAAAGGCGAGTTCTTTAAATACATGCCACACTTTTTTTTCCAGATATATTGGAAAATGGCAAAGTTAAGAATTAAAGCATCTAGAAAAAATTGTATAATTTTTGAACCGAACCCATTTTTGACTATTCTTTGCTCCGGTTCAGGTTTAGGTTCGAGCGGATAAAAATTATCCTGCTCCGGTTCGGGTTCGGTTCGGACTTCCCAAAAATCCCGGAGTCTCCGAGTCCGGAGCGGTTCGACTACGAACCGGTTTGCAGCCCTGATAATAACACAGTGCTACAGTGCGAAATAACCTGGGTATTGGCATAGCGTACGCTGTAGAGCAGGTCGCGTATAGCACTTCCTCATACTTGGTTTTCCTCGGGGACCCCCAAAATATGAAGTTATGGCCCAAAATCCGTTTATTGATCTTTTTGCTCACTTAAATTGAAATAACTCGTGAATGGACCATCTGATTTTATATAAGTTTGCCAATTCTGATAGCGACGAGAAAAGTCTAATATATTATATTCATAGGTTATAGTTACTTACCGCGATTGACCACCAATGGTTTCACTATTTTATTCAATGAGATTTTTCCTTAATGTTTATTATAAGAGCGCAGTTTATTCTGCTTTGAACAATGCTTCTCCCGATGATTTTGGTTACCTAATGGCGAAGTTATTCGCGGATATGCGAGCACACTTCGGAAATCTAGTATTCTTTTTAAATGTGTTGACAGAAAATCGATTGACTTAACATTATTGCCCCTAAAAGTATAATTTGCTAAAGCATTTTGTTGTGGATTAGGGTGACCAGAGTTTTCAAAGTATATTATACCACAAACAAAATCAGCATTCCTATGGCAGCTGTATGATATAGACGTCCGATCTGTGTGATGTTGACATTTTTGAAAAGCTTAAAATATATAAAGCCAACTAGCCAAGTTTCAGTCGTAAAGCTTTGAAACTGACTGCGTTTCTCAGCCATCGCGGTAAGTAACTATAACCTATGAATATAATATATTAGACTTTTCTCGTCGCTATCAGAAGTGGCGAACTTATATAAAATCAGATGGTCCATTCACGAGTTAATTCAATTTAAGTGAGCAAAAAGATCAATAAACGGTTTTTGGGTCATAACATCATATTTTGGGTGTCCCCGAGGAAAACCAAGTATGAGGAAGTGCTATACGCGACCTGCTCTACAGCGTACGCTATGCCAATACCCAGGTTATTACAATTTTTGCAAATTTGTAGCACTGTGTAATCAAACAAGTAAGAAAGTCGGTCAAACCCAACTATAACATACTCTGCAGCTACAGATCTCTAATGTATATCTTGAAGGTACGAATTATATTCCTACAAAACTGTGGGGATTTGACGTTTTTACTGCCAAGTTTGATAAAAATCGGATGACAATAGCATATAGCTCCTATATGAATGATCGGTCGAAAAGTAGTTATAGTAAGAAAATCATTTTTATTTTCAATGGCATGGACTTTTTACTTTCCATTTATGAATATTATCTGTTTCAAACAAACAGGCAGGCATATATCATGCTCCAAGGGTATATAAAATTTCAGCAAGTCAGCTTGGCGCCGATAACTTGACAAGTTGGGCTGTGATCTCGACAATGGATGGAAGGAGGAATAAACAATATTTATTCGAGGTAATCTTCAGGACAAAATTTCTGCGTTTGAAGACGAATACAGCAAAATGAATTTTTCATTTTATTCAATGTTGCAATGATGCGCTACAAGGCAGAAGAAAAGCGCTCCAAAGAGGTAAAAAGAGAATATTAAAAAGGCAAACAAAAGAGCAGCCATCAGCCAAACGTGCTCGTATAAAATAGAAAACAAGCCGGCTGCCGTCAATCAACTTTCACTTTTCATTCACATTTCTTAATTCAGAAAATGATAAAAATTGTTAATTTTTCATTTAATAAAGAATAATCGCTTAAAAACACGAATTTTAAACTTTTAAATGGGTGGCTTACAACCCCCTACAAATTATCTAAACATCAAAAAATCACTTTTTAATATGAAATGAAAAAAACCCCAAAAATATGTTTTTTAAAACTACTGATGAGCAGTTACATGCACCTTTTAACTAAAATACAAAATTTACAGAACGAAATCAAAAATTAATTATGGCAAAGTTATGTTCGAAAAACAAAATTATGATCACAACCACCCGTCTTCCCCTACATGATACATAAAACATTATTGGCCGTGTTCACCAGCACAAATCGATGACGAAAAAATCTATGGATCTAGTTCAATTGTTGAGGTAAACGAATGCGAAGTTTAATTATGATTGCTAATTTTTGTGGTTTTGATTAAAATCAAAACGATAGCTTTTACGCATACCATTTGTTCCTTAAAATTTCATCAAAGCGTTAAACATAAGCCAATTAACTTTTTTTGATTGATGATGTTTGATGTATGCTGGTGAACAGGGCCATTATAATCTAGTAGTTTTGCTTGTTGCTATATTAATATAGTATATTTTAAATGTGAATACTTTCTCAAATTCGTAGTAGAATCATGATAAAATACAGGCCTACTAGGTAATAATGTCTCATGAATTATGTACATGATATCAGTGTGAACCCAGCAAACATTTTTTATCGCAGAAGATAAGAATGCGATTCTTCCAGTAGGTGTCGCTTCACTCTGGCGATATCGCATATTTATCGCATTCTCATCTCCCTTCGGGAAGAAATGTGTCACTCTGCGACACTTCTTGAAGGAGAGAAAGCGTTTCTTCTGGGAGATACGAAAAAGTCTCTTCTCAGGGATATGAAAGCGATTCACACAAAAAAAAAATATTTGTGCGCGCTGCTACACAACTTGCTGCTGGTTGCTGCTTGCCTGTTCTGATAAACAACGAATTAAACAAACTTATACTTAATTACATGAAAAACTTTTACTTACTCTGAGGCGATTCGAACTCGGTTCCCTTGGACTGAAATCACTATGGGACTGACGTTTTAGACGACGGCGCCACGCTGTGCGTCTAAGACGAGGCAACTAGAGGGTTACTTGGGCAACTAGAGGGTTAGTCGGGTTAATTGTATTGAATCTATTTGAAAGCATTCACCCCTAAATGCATGCTTGTAATTCTCAAGTTCTTATTTATCACTCTGTCCATATATATAGGGCAATAGAAATTGATGCCACATATCGCCAATTTATCCCTTTTATGTTAAAAATGCGAAACCTTGTGTGATTTGTTTTTGTAAATCGCCAAACTATCATCAGACTCTCATCTCAAACTATCGCCAAACTCACTTTTTGACGAGGGAGATAAGAAACCCGACAAAATGTTTGCAGGGAAGGCAGCCTAACAAATGTATACATTTGTGATACATGTGATTAATTCTAATATTCCTCTCACAAACACCATGCGCGCGGAGCCATTTTTTTAGAGAACGGTCACACCAAAACGAAAGCAAATCGAAATCAGCGTCGAGGATATTATTATATAAATATTATTACGAAGGGATATAGAGATTAATATTATTCCCACGAGGGAAGGCGGAAAATTTGCAAATTTGAAACAAAATTGATCTGAGTACCGACGGACGGACAGACGGAGGTGGCTAGATCGACTCGGGTGTTGATGCTGATCAAGAATATATATACTATATAGGGTTGGAAATGTTTGAAATGGTTAAAGATTACCCGTACCGAATACCAACCGTTGTTTGTATCGGTTTTAATCTCTGGAGTCGAGGATCTTCAAATCTGACGTCTATTGACGATTGTGACGATTGCATGATCGCATTATAATTGTCTGGCGATTTTGAGACTATGTCCGACGAGTGAACAAAAAATAATCGCTAGGCAGAAGTAGAAGATGAAGAAGAAAGAAGAAGAAGATGTATATGAGTTTTGGTGAACCGAATCGAATTTTTTTTGGTTCGGAACAGGTTTCCGTTCATCGATTATTACAAAAATGGTTCGGTATAAGGTTCTGTTCAAAATAAAGCAAAATTTAGAATTACGTGTTCGAACCTGTTCGGCTTAAAACCGGTTTGCACCCCTGATCCAAACAAAATTTTATCAAACTCGGTCCAGCATCTTCACCCATTAACGTTAGGTACAAGATCCCGGGTATCAATCGACGATGTTTCTTCAGGATATAAATACTATTTGTTGTATTGAAATACAATCAGAAAGAAAGTTTCGAGCTACTACAGAGAAAGACTCCGCCTACAGGAGAACTCTCTGCCAAAGAGCGAGAAAAGTGGAGCCAAATGCTAGACTCAATTTAATTAGAGACTAATATAACAAGTGAGAAAGTCGGTCAAGCCCGACTATAAAATACTCTGTACCTAGAGTAGTAGCTGAATGCAGTGCTGCTGCTGCGCTCATCTCTAAGTTTCTCTCACTTTCTCTCCCTCTCTGTCTCTCTCTCGCTTCATTTTCTCTCTCTCTCTCTAACATTGTGCTGCGTTGGTTTAAAACGGGTGGGAGAGGGTGGCGGGGGTAATTCACTTATATGCTTATAACTTGAGAACCGCTCATCCGATCTTTTTCATTTCTTCGGCAAATCGATACATATTGCTAATGATAAACTATCTCTAAAAGGTACGAATAACACTGGCCAACAGCCATTTTGGTCCAGCCTTATTGATGACAAATTCTGATTCAGTTTTGTGCACTGATTCCAAAACTGGTCTCGGTTTTTCTCCATCAGCTCTTGTTTTCAAGATATCGCGGAAAAACCATTTTGCTGTTTTTTTGGCTTTTAAAAAAATTATGGAGGTTACACCAAGCAACAATATCTGTATTTATGAGCTCTATGCGACAGTATACATACTAAGGTCGCCTAAAAAAATCAATGGAGCGTCATCAGCAAACCCAAAAGCGCCTAAATTGGCCTTTGAAGAGAAATTTTCATCAAATTTTATCAAATTTTTCAAACTTAATCGCCGTGTACCAGCCATTTGGGGTGGTTGAATTTTAATTAAAACCACTTTAGCATGTAGCTCAATGGTTCTTCTAATTTCACAAATTTTTTTGCATAAAAATCTTGTCGATGGACAAAGTTACAGGCGGTTAATCCCGAAAAAATGAATTAAATTTTATGGCAGGATTACTAGATTGATACACAAAAAGTGTATAGGAAATATTAAAAGACTACTTGATCTAACATAGACCTTACATTAATTGTCATGCAAATGTACAATAACATTCAATCAGTACTAGATTAAAACAATTTGCCACAAAATTCTTATTTGCTTAATATCAAACAACCTCTTAAGAAACATTAAAATTTTATGAATTGTGTGGCCGTCTGTGGCCCAGTGGTTAGTGTGCTGGACTGCTGGGCGGGAGGTCGTGGGTTCGATCCCGCCTCTGAACATCTAATAATAAAAGTTTTTTTTCTTTCTTTAGAAACTAGCTTTTACACATACGGTCACCTTCACCAGCTTAGTGGCGCCAGCTGTGAAGTAACTAGCCATGAAAAAGCAATTTTTCTCAATCTTTGCCGTTCGGATCCGGCGTTAAACTGTAGGTCCCTTTCTCTTGTGCGAAAAATTTAAGGCACACACGCCAAGAGATTGTGAGAAGCTTGGCTTGGCCCCGTCGAGGAGCTTGTATAGCCAGTTTTACCTTATACACTTTTTGTGTATCAATCTAGTAATCCTGCCATAAAATTTAATTCATTTTTTCGGGATTAACCGCCTGTAACTTTGTCCATCGACAAGATTTATATGCAAAAAAATTTGTGAAATTAGAAGAACCATTGAGCTACATGCTAAAGTGGTTTTAATTAAAATTCAACCACCCCAAAATGGCTGGTACACGGCGATTAAGTTTGAAAAATTTGATAAAATTTGATGAAAATTTCTCTTCAAAGGCCAATTTAGGCGCTTTTGGGTTTGCTGATGACGCTCCATTGATTTTTTAGGCGACCTTAGTATGTATACTGTCGCATAGAGCTCATAAATACAGATATTGTTGCTTGGTGTAACCTCCATAATTTTTTAAAAGCCAAAAAAACAGCAAAATGGTTTTTCCGCGATATCTTGAAAACAAGAGCTGATGGAGAAAAACCGAGACCAGTTTTGGAATCAGTGCACAAAACTGGATCAGAATTTAATACAAATAGGGCTGGACCTCACAAAAGTGGTCATTTTGTTGGCCTGTGTAATCTATCTATAAAACTGTGGGAGATATGACGTTTTTTCAAAATAACGGAGGCGGGAGGGGGCGTGGCATAAATTTAAAACAAACTTGATCTGCCTACAAGTATAAGAAGCATTTGTCCCATACATGTCAAACTCTATCTCTTAACATCTCTGAGATCTGTTTCTTCATACGGACGGACGGACGGACAGACGGACATGGCTGTTTATGCTGATCAAGAATATATATACTTTATAGGGTCGGAAATGATTCCTTCTCCCTGTTACATACTTTTGCACAAACTTAATATACTCTATGTACCTTCGGTACAGAGTATAAAAATACGCTAACATTCGCACACTTAAAAAAGTCATTAATTTACATAAATATTCTATACATATTATAAGAGTATTTTCTTTTAGCTTTACCATTCATTTAAAATCTAGAAAATCGAGTAGCAAGAACTAAATTTATTCAAACTTTTGCTCACTGAACCGACATTTCGTCAATTTATAATACGTACATTTTTCTAAATTTTTTAAACTTACACTTTTGTATATTTAATTTCATACGCTGAGCGTTAATGGGTTAAACGGCTATATGAGAACGGTTAAACGGCTATATGAGATCCCCAGCTTTAGAATCGACAAGGTGTCAAATACAATGACAGAGAAACTCTCAAAACTACTTGGCCGATTCATTTCAAACTTGATATACGTTTTCTACGTATAAAATACCTCCCCCAACGTTTAGTTAACATTTTTTAGAGCGAAGCTCTTTTACGGACGTCAGACTGGGGGAGTAAATCTTGAAAAATTTTGTCTTTGCGACAGATTTTTTGGGGGATGTCTTTGAATTCTCTCTTTGTGTTTTGTATTTGCAAAATCAGCAGCTTTTATCTTTGCAGTAGAAGCAGGTGGGTTGTGTGTGGAGTGGGATAGTGTGAGGTGGAAGTGGGGGGAAGTGGTGGGAATCAGGTGAAGATTTGGTGGGGATCTGGTGTGGATCAGGTGGTGATCTGGTGGGGATCTGATGGAGATCTGGTAGGGATCTGGAGAGGATCTGGGGTGGGTCAGGTGGGGATCTGGTTTAGGTCTGGTGGGGATCAGGTCAGGAGCTGGTAGGGATCTGATGGGGATCTGGTGGGGATCTGGTGGTGATCTGGTGGTGATCTGGTGGGGATCTGGTGGAGATCTGGCGGGGATCTCTTGGGGATCTAGTGGTGATCTGGTGGTGATCTGATGGAGATCTGGTGGGATCTGGTTTAAATCTAGTGGGGATCTGGTGAGGATCAGGTGGGGATCTCGGCGAGATGTGGTGGGGATCTGGTTGGGATCTGTTGGAGATCTGGTGAAGATCTGGTGGGGATCTGAAGAGGATCATGTGGGAATCCGGGAGAGATCTGGTGGGGATCTGGTTTAGGTCTGGTAGGGATTTGGTGGGGATCACCAGAGAGTGGCTGCATTGAGGTCAAGTTTTGAATTTTGTGCTAAAAAAAATATACTGTTATCTGTTAGACAGTGACTTAACAGTGACTTAACAGTGACTTAACAGTGACTTAACAGTGACTTAACAGTAACTTAATAGTGACTTGACAGTGACCTATTATTTTTAAAATTATATAACATTTATTTATACAGAATCCAAAAGGTGTATTTTGCCGTTACTTAAGTCGGTTGAATGAACGTAAAGCGCTTCGCTCGTATCGTGCGTTCCCATGACACACACTCTTTTTTTAACATTAAGGGGGTTTCCCACCCACAAAATAGTGGACTTTTTCATGGAAAATAACATTTGACTCTATAGATTGCCACCAAAAATTTTTAAATGACAAAAAAAAATCATAGAATGCTTGCGGGGACGATTTAATAATACTTTGACTAAATTTTAATGGTTATTGATTACAGATCATTTCCGACCGAGACACCGCAAATAGTTCTTTTTCAAAGACGTTCCGGGGCAAGCTCTGTCACCGGCTGGTTATTCAATATTTCCACATGAAAAAATTAAAGAATATTCAATAAATTTGTAAAACTACAAATTTTTTTACATTTCTTTTTTTTAAAAATGTTTACTTTTCTATAAATAGGTTCCTCCAATATTAAAATTTAGTCAATAAAATCTCAAATTTGGCCCAAAAATGTGTGTTTGAGCGCCTATTTCATTTTATAAAAGACAAATTAAACATTAAGTTCATTTAGTAAGTATAATAATGTTCGAAAGGTTTGCATAAATTTGCCCAATCCATACTTTTAAAAAATTCACAAAATAAGTGTTGTTAATTAGATTAAATAAGGGATTAATTAGGGTGTAATAAACTTTTGTCACGATTTGCCTCCACGACATATAAGCACAGGTATATACAAAGGGTATACAGATAAAAAACTGAGAAAATATTTTTCCTGCTAAGATCGAAAAAAAACGAATAAAGTAGTAAGACTGTAACATTTGCGTTTTTGTAACCTTAATCATTTTTAAATTCGTTTCGCCATATTGGCCATTTAACCCAGAGCCTGAAAGTATGCAGTGATTTTTAAGCGAGTCAAGTAAAATGTATGTAAAATTTTATTACATGGCAGTGTAGAAATGACTACTTATTGACTTCCTATGTCACTTGTGCAACAATAGGGATAATAATATATTTATATTCAAGGGTGAAGAAAACAGATACATAAATATGGGCACCCCAAAAAACAATTTGTTTAAAATTATATTCATACTTTTTTAGAGTTGGGTATTTTAGTTGAATTTGAAGGATAAGTTTAGTAGTTCAACAGTTCTTCGTTTAGAAGTTCTTAGTAATTTTTATTAGAAACTAGTTATCAAATTCCTGTCTTTTGAAGCCCGGTGAAAGGCGGACAAATGTGGACTGAATTCCTAAAAATCTCGACGCGATGACGCATTTCTGAAAACAGATTCGTGTTCAGCAGAAAGTCATCTAGAATCACTATTAACCCTTCAATATACTGGACCATGTTGCTAAGTGTTATTTTTTTGAGTTCTTTTAGAAAATTCAGATATATTTCACGAAATTTATTATAGGATTTGTGTAGTCCTTTGGTTAAGGATCATTTTGGTATAATTCAAACTTTTTCCAATTATTAATTACCAATGTTTTTCTGCATAAAAAAGATAAATAAGCTTTATTTTCCATGCAAATAATCATATGGACCGCAAAATATTTAGTACAAACCGTACATGAACAGAGAAAATGTCCATAAAACTTGACTTAATATTTTAAAAGAAATAATTAAATAAATGAGAAAACCCGTTAGATAACCAGTGCATTGTGAAATGAGAATTTTTATACATTTTGAAATATTGCTCTTTTCTGTTCCAAATGTGGTAACTCCCTCTTTACATCCCAATAGATCCTTTTTATGTTTTGGGTGTGAGTTTTACAAAAAGCCTTTGTCACCGTCATCTTTTTTTATGACCACTCGGTCTGCCCCGGACTTTAGTCGTCCGTTTTTAGTCGGTAAAAAACATTTATTCTCAACCTAAAACTTTAAAATTACGATTTAAAGATAACGATTTCGAAGAAACCATGGAAACGTTTTTGCGTTTTATTTAGACCCTCAGGATCTGCCTGGAAAAAAGGATGCTGTGGCCGACTGAAGGACTATTGTTCAGCATATTTGACATAACTTTTGGTTCATATGAAATTTTCAAAGCTTACTTCACACCTGCCCAAAATTATACGACTCCCCGAAAATTTTAGTTTCGACTCTCGTAGGTGAATGGGAAAGCATAATTCAATGAAATCAAGTATGCAGAATGAAAGCTAAATGAATTCAGCTTAAAATAGGATATTCTTATCTCTGATGGCATCTCGCGTTTAAAAGTAGCTAAAAAAGAATTTGATTTTTTCATGTCTGCATAATATATTCATATAAACAATTTCAATATAGTAGAAAGATTTGGTTTCTTTTTTTTTTTTCTTTTAACAATTTAATGAATCTGTAATTAAATGCTGCGTGGGCGTTTGTTTTCCGACGAGGAAAAGGGACGGATAAGAGCCTACAACGATGTTGGCTTTAAGGTAAGCGAAATATTGCGGAAAATCGCTCAAAAACGTTGTGTTGTGATGAATATGGGGTGAAGCAAAGCTCTGGAAGAAAACCCAAGATGTCTGACTGCGAAAAACTTCGCATAATACTTACAGCTAGCAATTCGTTTGCTTCGTGCTCCACACTTGCCGCATGTTGCAGTACTCCTGAGACCTAAAAAAGGCTCCGTTCTTAAAGCCGCACCAAAAAACAGCACGACTTCAATTTGTAGAAAAAAAACTTGGAGAGAAACTGGGGCCTCGGAAGAAAATTTTTACTTTATTTTGTTTAAACAGCTTTGTTCAATATTTATCATTTATATAATTTTTTCTGATGAAAAAAATTTGTCTTGACGGCCCAGATGGGTTTCGGCACTATTAGAGAGATTTGCGTAAGGATCTACTTATGTTTTCCAAACGCAATTTCGGAGGCGGATCCGCAATGGTTTGGGGAGCCATTCATGCGTCTGGAAAGCTTGATCTGTGCTTCACAAGCTCCAGGATGAACAGTGGAGATTACAAAAAAGTATTGAGGATCGACTTCTGCCATTTTTGGAAAAAAATATGGAAAGAGATCTTGTTTTTATGCAAGATAATGCATCTATTCACAAGAGCAGAGAGACCCAGAGCTTCATAAGTGATCACCATATAAATGTTTTGGATTGGCCAGCATGCTCCCCGGACCTAAACCCAATTGAGAATATTATGGGTATCTTAGCCAGGCGTGTTTACGTCAATAACAACAAATTTAATAATGTCGAAAGCCTTAAAATGGTCTCTTTTAAACCAAAATATACTTACAAATTTAGTGAATTCAATGCCTAAGAGACTTTTCGAGGTATTGTTTATATAGCATTTAAAGAATAAAATATTAACTAAATCCAACAAATTGACATGTGTCGTATAATTTTGATATACTTTTGATTTTTTAACCGCTACTCGAAAACGCGAGATGCAATCAAAAATAAGAATATCAGATTTTAAGCAGAATTCATTAAGCTTTCATTCTGCATACTTGATTTCATTGTATTATGCTTTCCCATTCACCTACGAGAGTCGAAACTAAAATTTTCAGGGTGTCCTATAATTTTGGGCAGGAGTGTATGAAGCCTGCACCCTCCTGCGTACGCCCTTGATAACATCATCAATATCTTGGAAGGGCTTGATACGAAGAAGCATTATGAAATAGTGAAAGATATGGAATCCCGAATTAATGTGATATCTTAATATTTTTAATTAAGTCAAAGTTTTTGTGCTTTTTACAGCGCTGGCTCAAGGTCAATGGTTGGTTACAATTTTTATATTGCAATCAACACAATTCAACAGAGATAGCTCACAACATTTTATCGGAATAGCAATTGGTATGTCTGGACAGAACTGTTTCGGATTTTAACCAGAAATCCTCATCAGCAGACTTGTATGCTTATTCACACTCCAACCACTGGCAATCTTTCTATTTATTCAACGATACGTCGAATAACGAGTTGAGAAATTTTCCATTTGCAAATTCAAGCCCCGACTTTTTCTGATATGAAGTCGTCAGCCTGAAAGTATGCCATGGTTGTGAAGGTGTGTCCGATTAAATGTTGTTTTTTAGCTATAACTGCCTTTTATGTCTTTGGCTGTTGCCAGAGTCTTAACTTTGTTCAGTGATAGTTCTGGCTCCAGTTTTAATTAAGTAAAACACATGGTCTAAAAGCTGGAGCACTTTTGACTCCGTCCATTGTAGACCACTGATCTTTTATTCCTTTAAACAGACTCGTAAGCTTTCTAAAATAATTAGTTTATTACTAGATCTTGAAGTGCAGAATTTCGTTCTCCATGTTGAAATGACAGCAGAGTCTAAATCATTTTCTGGAATACCACTATTAATTTAAGAAAATAATCAATACATCTGTTGTAAGTATTTGCCGCCCCTGAAATGTGCTGCACCTCAAATTTGCCCCGGAAATTTTCTCAAAAACTGTGTTACCACTATATCCCTACCCACATGATTTATTCATTCGTTGTTTAAGTCCGTTATGTCTCCAGTTTTTATATTTTACCCAAATTTCAATCCGAACCACTACAGTGATTGGTCGTTTTTAGGGGTTAGGGCTATGGCTAGAAGGCTTGCGACCAACTTGACACCTTGTTTTAAATGAAATATTTTATAGCTAATCGGTGGTCGAGAGGCCCTGGTGACTGAATCCATAAAAAGTACAAATAAAAATTGGCAAAAATCTCTTAATATCCTCTTTGTATCTCGAATTTATTTATAAAATAAAAAACACATTTCTTTTGTTCAAAAAAATCCAACGAAATAATAATATACACGCATACAAAATATTGTTGCTTGCACTACCAAAGTTACAAAATATATATAGATATATAGATCAAGAAATATGTATACAAAAAGCGGATAAGCTAGCAAGTGATGATGGCGACAACAACTGCATTCTTATTGTTTCATTGCCATCAAGATGCATTTCAATATTAATAAGATGCAACATTGTAATATGGTCTGGCATTGTTCTGGATCTCTGGATGGTATGAGCGGTATGATGAGTGTGGAAAGCATTTCTCTGATTAACAAGCGAGCGAGCTCTGCACAGCGAACGGAGGAGGTGCCAGCGTGCGATTGCTAAGAATTGGATTTCTATGAGAATATGTTTCTCCTTGTGTTGCGATTTGGCTTAGAGTTAGGCTTGGGCTCCCTATACTTATGTTTAATTTAATTTGTAATTAAATGGTAATTAATTTATTTTTTGTTTCTTGTTTGGCTGGCTGGCATGTGGCGGCATTGGCGACGGTTTCATTTGTTGCCTGCATTCACAAGAACGCGCTGTCGCGTCGTGGACGAGTTGAGCGCTGGATTGCACATCTCTGTGGTGAACTTGGAGAATGTGTTGTGGAATCCGTTCGCATTCGTCTGCCCGTTGTGTAGCGGCGTCACATCGCCATCCTTTTGCGCCTTGATAAAGCCATTGGCATGCCCATTGGCCTTGACAGCGGATTTGTCCTGCAGCAAAGCAATTAAAGTTAATCAAACCGGTAATGGAGGATCAATCAGGGGCACACTTACCTTGCCCTCGCGCTTCACATAGGCACGCTTATAGAAGTTGGAGAACAGGAAGTAGAACATCACCGCATGGGCGCCAATGAAGTAGGCGAATCCAATGGGATAGTTGCAATCGTTCTTGAAGAACAGCTGGAATGAGTGCACCATAACCAGAACGAACTGAATCATCTGCAACACGGTCAGATATTTCTTCCACCACAAATAACGCTGAACCTTGGGTCCCATGGCAGCCAGCATATAATACGCGTACATAATGATGTGCACGAAGGTGTTGAGGAAGCCGAAGAACGTGGAGTGGCCGCCAGGAGTGAATTTGACGCCCCACCAAACGGACACGGGCATAATACCATGATGAATCACATGCAAAGTGGAGACTTGATCGTAACGCTTGCGCATCACAAAGAAGAAGGTGTCAAAGAACTCTGTGAACTTGGAGAAGTAATACCACCAGCAGCCCTCAGCCGTCTGTGAAATAAGAAAAAAGAATCAAATCAGAATTTGGATTTCACAGACATTTTGGCGAGTCAGCTTTCTAACACATTTTGCCACTTTCTTTGGGTCATTTACCCAGTTAGACACGTGAGGCAGTCCACTAAGACTATTGATTAGCATAAGAACCTGTTGCCGTTCTTAGCTAGAGCTGGTTGCTTACATCAAATCTGGCCCGACCATTACCAATATTTGCATATACTCACACGTATCGCACGCGGGGAGTTGGAATAATCCACGGGTTCACATCTTAAGCTGTAGCCATTCAACCAGCCACCAATGCAGGACTTTAAATAAAAATAGATTAGCCTGAGCTTTGTTTTTAATTGGCAAAACTTACCTCGTAAAAGAGCCAGGCACTGAATATAACCTGAGCCGCATTATAGACGATTAAAACTTTACGCAGTTCGAAGGGCTTTCTGTTTTCCATTAGCTTGGGACCAAGTACCTAAACGGGGATACAAAAAAAGCAAAAAACAAGTAAGAGCGCTGTATTTGATTGCCTCGACTGCAAAATACCCTGTACCCTTGATTCATTTGATAGACATTACGATGCCGTACCCCCGCTGCACTAAACCAAATTGTTTCGCGTTTAACTTCGCTTTTTTCTGACATCTTATTGTGCTCTTCGGAATAGATAGATTTTACATTTTTGAAATTTAAAACAAACTTGATCTGGGTATCTATTTAATAAACGAAGGCAGTTTGATAGATCAGTGACTTTTTGAAGTTGAAGCTTAGTAAATTTAAATGTTTTGCTGCGCCTGTAAGTCAACAAACAATAAAAGTATACAACAAATTTAAAATATAATGGAAAAAGTCTAAAAGTCTTTTTTCCTAATAAAAACTGAGAAAATGGCTCAGCGCGCTGCAGCGGTAAGAAATTTGGATCAAATAGCGAACAAAACAAACAATTTTGAACGTATTGAGAAACTGTATTATTTTGAAGCGATATAAAATTGTAACAACTAATATGTATCCAGCTAAGAAGTTTTTGGGCGTTGTTAGTTAGAAATTGGAAGAACTCTTGCGTTAATAATATCCATAAAAAGGGACTTATGTTGTTTCTAACTACAAAGATAACCCTAAGTTATTGGCATTTCATCACTTCTTTCTGGAACCCGTTTCTAACAGTTTCAGAAACTTGAAACCATAACCAATGACTGTTGCGATTTTTGAACAGTTTGGTCAACACCACACATATTTAACCTCTACTATTGTAGTTTATCAAATCTGTAAAATAATTTTCGAAATAAGAAAATTTTGCAAATTTCGAAATTTTAATAATTTTGGGTGAGCGAAATTTCATAATATTTTAGTCCGTTCCATCTACATCTTTCATTTGCCGGCGACTGCGCTTTCTTGGTAATCTAGCCATGAAAAAGCAAATTCTCAAACTTTGCCGTTCGGATTCGGCGTTAAACTGCACACACGCCAAGAGATTGTGAAAAGCCTTGGCCCCGTTGGAGGAGCTGTATAGGCAATTTTACATTTACATCACATGGGATAGGCTTTTGGCATTTTGCGCACCACTGAACTAAACTCAAATAAGAATTTTTGAAATTGCGCGATTTTTTTCGCCGTAATTTGCAAGTTTTGCCATATTTTTAGGTCTGTTTAATTGTAGACTCCTATTTTAAATAAATTGGCAAATTTCGCGGTCTTTTGGTCTGCACTTCTAATACATAAGTCCATTTATCTAATATTATAATAATCTTAGGTCCTATGAAAATTTTTTTACCATTGGATCTACACCTTCTACGGCAGGTATAGAGTATATTACAGTCGGGTTTGACCGACTTTCTTACTTGTTTATTATCGGGTTTTATGATTTTTAAACGGTAAATTTATAGACACATAAGTTCGCAATCTTCATTTAAATTCAGAAAAAAAATATTTTATTAGGCCATGTTTAGAACGGTTGTGTTTTAAAAATGCTTAACCCGATCCAAAAACCGAAAAATAAAAAGTTTCGGTTCGGTAGGTATTAAGTTACTAGCGAAAATGTTGCAAAATTTCAGCAAATTATTTGGTAGATAGCAAGTGGAAAATGCGCAAAAAGTGGAAACAGAAGGATGACGTAGTATTTAACATCGCATTGGAAAATTCGCCTATTATTGCATGATTTTTTTAAATCCCATTTATAAAAACTTGCTATCAGAACAAGAAAAAAAGTAGCTGATAATAGCCGTGTTAAGCAAAAAAATTGATCCCTGATATTGAATAATCTGGCAATAATTCTCCTACTGAACTCGAATGATGCGGAATCCTAATAGCCAATTTGAGGTATCAAATAACACAGTGTAATATTAAACGAGAGCGTAAGTTAAAGTCGGCTCTAACCGACTTCGATATACCCGTTACTCATGAAAAAACATTTTTAACAGTGTTCCCGCGTTCCTTAGTGTGACCATCCAAAAAGTATGCAACATTTTTTTAGGGTGGGAGGGGTCATAACTTGAGAACCGTTCATCCGATCTTTATCATTTCTTCGGCAAATCGATTCATTTTGCTAATTACTAACTATCTCTAGAAGGTACGAGTCCTCTATCTTTAAAACTGTAGGAGATATAACTTTTTTCCAAATTGCGGGGGCGGGAGGGGGCGTGGCCAAAATTTGAAACAAACTTGATCTGCGTGCAGATAAAAGAAGCATTTGTCCCATACATGTCAAACCTCTATCTCTTACCATCTCTGAGATCTAGGTGTTCATACAGACAGACGGACAGACGGACGGACGGACGACAGACGGACAGACGGACAAGTCTATATCGTCTCGGCTGTTGTTGCTGATCAAGAATATATATACTTTATATGGTCGGAAATGATTCCTTCTGCCTGTTACATACATTTGCACGACTTTAGTATACCCTTTTTACTCTACGAGTAACGGGTATAAAAATCTGCACATATTTTTCACGGTACCCAGTACATTTTGTTGGGCTAGACGATTATAGCATTTCCTCATACTTGGTTTGTTCCTAATACCCCCAAAATCTGAAGTTATGTCCCAAAAACCGCTTTTTGCTATTTTACCTCGAATCAATAGATATAACTCGCGAATGAACCGTTCGATTGTTCATTACTTTATCAATTCCGATAGCGACGAGAGGAATCTAATACAATTTAATTAATGGTTTGACTTATTTAATGCGATGGCTGAGAAATCTTAAAGATCTGGAATTTTCAACTTTTTTTGAGAAATTTGTACTTTGGCCATCAGTGGTTTAACTATTTTATTCTAAGCAATTTTTTCTTAAATTTTATTATAAAAGCCCATTTAATTCTCCGTTGAACGGTTGTTGTCCTAATGAATTTGGATACCGTTTGACAAAGTTATGAGCGTGTTTCTGTGTACACATCGATAATCTAGTATTCTTATTTAGTATGCTAACATATTTACGTATGCTTTAACATAAGTGCCCCCAAAAGAAAACTCAGTTTTGATTGGCGCTAGATTCAAATAATCATTTTATTAGTACTTGCCCCCAAATAGAAAATGCGTGCGGTATATATAAACTTCCATGTTTCAAATTTTTGGCCAATTTACGGCGGAAAGATTTTGTAGTGGGTTTGTTTTTTTTTTTGGGTGAATATTGGGATTTTTCAAAAGAAAGTAAATGCATTTTTAATCAAACTTAGAATGAACTTTAATCAAATATATAATTTCCATTTTGTTCGATAACCTTTTGCCATCTTCCCGGCAAATTTTGTATTCCACGCTCATAGAACTTCTGGCCTTTATCTGCAAAAACTGAACCAAGTGCGATTTTATAGCCTCATCATTGCCGAAAGTTTTACCATTTAAGGAGTTCTGCAAAGATCGAAAAAAATGCTAGTCTGATGGTGCAAGGTCAGGGCTATAT
Organism: Lordiphosa stackelbergi; assembly: GCA_018904235.1. Taxonomy (NCBI): domain Eukaryota; kingdom Metazoa; phylum Arthropoda; class Insecta; order Diptera; family Drosophilidae; genus Lordiphosa; species Lordiphosa stackelbergi. Next base: position 82,106 of record JAEIFU010000576.1, read on the forward strand.
GGTGGATGCATCAAAACTTCCCAGCCAAGCTGTCCCAGTTTTTGCCGGGTCATCAAAGATGTGTGTGGTCTGGCGTTGTCATGATGGAAAATGACACCTTTACGATTGATCAATTCTGGCCGTTTCTCGTTGATGGCTGCATTCAATTTGTCCAGTTGTTGACAGTAAACATCCGAATTAATCGTTTGGTTCCTTGGAAGCAGCTCAAAATATACCACACCCTTCCAATCCCACCAAACAGACAGCATAACCTTCTTTTGGTGGATATCAGCCTTTGAAGTGGTTTGAGCTGGTTCACCATGCTTGGACCATGATCGTTTTCGATTAACGTTATTGTAAACAATCCATTTTTCATCTCCAGTTATGATTCGCTTTAAAAATGGATCGAATTCATTGCGTTTAAGATGCATATCACAAACGTTGATTCGGTTTGTTAAATGAATTTCTTTCAATTCATGTGGTACCCAAATATCAAGCTTTTTCACCAGTCCAAGACTTTGTATGTGATAATGAACGGTTGATTTTGGTATATTTAACTTCTCTCCTATCTCACGCTCAGTTACATGACGATCAATTCGATTAATGCTTTGATTTGGTCATCATCAACTTCATTTGGCCGACCTGAACGTGGCTCATCTTTAAGTGAAAAATCTCCAGAACGGAATTTGCGAAACCAATTTTGACACTGTCTTTCTTTTAAGGCTTTATCACCATACACATCACGTAACTTTTTAGCAACTCTCTCTGCGCTTTTTCCTTTACGGAAATAATAAAGTAAAATATGACGAAAATGCTCTTTTGTGGACTCCATATTAAAAAGGGCGCCAATCAAACAAATGTAAACAAAATTACGCGCACTTTTTTCTAAAGCAAGCTAATAGTGACAGCTAATAACTGACAAAAGAAAGAATGCAATTACAGAGTCACAAGCAGTTAAAAAAAATTATAAACGCCGACTATATGAAAAATCCGCAATTACTTTTGGGCAACCCAATATCTCGTATTTCCCATTACGGAACTGCTCTCAACGAAAAAGAAGTTCGTTTGGACAGAAGCAGCCCAGCAATCATTTGATAAGCTCAAAGAAGTGTTAACATCTGCACCTGTTTTGCAGAACCCCGATTTTGAAAAAAAGTTTTTCGTGCATTGTGATGCTAGCGACTTCGGAATTGGAGCGGTCCTAGTTCAACTATCATCCGAAGGTGCGGAAAAAACCAGTAGCTTTCATGTCGAAAAAGCTGAATACTGCGCAAAGAAACTACAGCGTTACAGAGAGGGAATGCTTAGCAGCTCTTGAAGCTATAGAAAAATTCAGATGCTACTTAGAACTTCAAGAGTTTGAGGTCATTACAGATCACGCTAGTCTAGTATGGCTAATGAGGCAACAAAATCTGAAAGGTAGATTAGCAAGATGGGCTATGCGGCTCCAAGGCTATAAATTTACAGTTAGTCATCGCAGAGGGCAGGATAATAAGGTTCCTGACGCATTGTCACGAATGTATTCAGATGATATAGCGGCAATCGAAGATATCTGTCCAGAAGTTGACTTGAATTCGTCATGCTTTAAAGACGAAGATTATCGAAAGATCAAGGATAAGATAATAGACAATAAAGAGTCGTACCCAGACTTAAAAGTAGTAGAAAACTACATCTATATTCGCACAGGACATGAAAATGAACTGAGCAATCGCGAAGGTTGGAAGCTTTGGATTCCGAAAGGTTTGACCAAACACGTAATTACAAGAGCACATGATCCGGTCATATCAGCGCATGGCGGAATGGCTAAAACTCTTGAACTGATCCGAAGAAACTTCTATTGGCCTGGGATGGTTTCAGAAGTTAGAGATTTTGTTCGAGCATGTGAAGTTTGTAAGTCCACAAAAGCTCCTAACGTTACACTTAAGCCTCCGATGGGAAAGCCATCAGTGTCAGTACGCCCATTCCAGTGCTTATATGTAGATATTCTTGGCCCATATCCAAGAAGCAAAAAGGGACATATAGGGTTACTGATAGTGTTAGATCACCTATCGAAATACCATTGGCTATATCCACTAAAGAAATTTACGTCTGAAATTATACAGGAGTTCTTGCAAAATCAGATCTTTTTCGTTTACGGAGTGCCAGAAACATTAGTAAGCGATAATGGATCGCAGTTTAAAGCTGAAAAGTTTAATGCATGGCTGACAGCACTTGGTATCAAACACCGTTACACAGCTCTGTACTCACCACAATCGAACGCGTCAGAGAGAGTGAACCGTTCAGTTGTATCGGCCATAAGATCTTATCTAAAGGAAGATCAGACTGAGTGGGATGAACACATTCATGGAATAAGCTGTGCACTCCGAAATTCTCATCATCAGAGTATCAAATGTTCACCTTTCCATGCACTCTATGGGTTTGACATGCCGACCCACGGGTCACATTATGACCTTATGCGTAAGATTGGTTTGCTGGATGAATCAGAAAATGTTTTACATCGTGATGACCAACTTAAAATTTTAAGAAAGAAGCTGAGACAAAATATTTCAAGAGCTTACGAACAAAGTGCTCAAAACTACAATTTGCGAACTAGAGACATTCAGTTTAAACAAGGTCAGGAAGTCTTTAGACGTAACTTTTCGCAAAGCAACTTTTCCAAAAATTTTAATACCTAAGTTGAGCAATTCGTGGCTAAAACCCGTGTCAGAGAAAGATTAGGAAACAGTCATTATATTTTGGAAGATCTTCAAGGGAAACTGATAGGAACATACCACGCGAAAGATATAAAGCAGTAATTCGACCTCTTTCAGGCTGTTTCTCCAAAGATGACTTTTAGAAACATCCTGTGGTGTAATGTAACTGTGCAGGGGGATAAAAAGATATAAGTTGCAAAAATTAAACCTATTTATTGTATCATTTGCACGAAAGGAATTAGTTGTGAGGGCAGGGTAAGTGAACCGAAAGGAACAACCCTAAAAGTTATCGATGTTGATCGATAACGACTGGTCGATTCGATTGTTGTATCCTCTATTATACACATACTCGGCAGCATTCTTTTCTATCGAGATGCCAGCAAGAACAGACGCCCGTAGCTGCGTATGAATAGAGAGAAATTAAGCTCGTGCAAATAGAAAAGAAGTCCATTTAAATCCGGCTAAATCTTAGCCATCCTCTCAGTTTTTACTTTGATGTTAAGCTTAATAGCTTCTAACTGAGTCTTTCTGCCAGACCTGGATATTGTTGGTGACGTATGTACGAGAATTGTCAATAAATTTTCGCTCATAAACCCCAAATAATTCTCATTGTGTACAGACCGGCCTATGTGCTTGGAAATTGGCGGCGTACAAGGTGCGCTTATATGGTTAGCAATTCCATTCAAAAATTTAGAAAGGTAACAGTACTTAGTCACTGAAATTGGTACAGAGAAGTAATTTTATTAATTTTCTTTAGCGGTTCAAGCTAACACCAGGGGCGTAAGAAAGTGGCATGCAAGATATTTGGAGGCAGCAGGCTCTACAAAGACTTAAACATTTTTTTAAGCGGCTGGATCGGCTTAGGGCACGCCAAAAATAAAATCTTCCTGGCGAATGTGCACACTCGGCCGAGTGAGCCCACTAACAGCTTTGTTGCCGTGGCTGAGTCAAGACCCTGCCAAGCCTGTCCCAAACACGTCAACCTGTGGTGTCTTGCTTTAAACTGCCAACTCTAGCCCGTCTACGTTAAAATATAATCGCCACCTTCTGGTTAAAGAAGCAAAGTCAACCTCAGAGCCCATAGGAGGGTTAAGGCCAACACTCGTCGAGAAGCTAGCAGATTTGTATGACCCTGCGCTCGGTATCATTCACTGAGTGGAGCTGGAGACATGTGCGCTAGTGCTAAAACAGTCAATGGCTGCACAAGGATAGGAAATCAAGAGAAGTCTTAGTGAAATTGCAGAAAACATAGGAAGCAACACACGCTAACAACAACAACACCTAAATTTTACCTCCGTCCATTCCAAACCAAGACAATGAATTTACATCTCTAATTTTGAGCAGCATCGTCGACATCTGGGGAACTACGAAGGCCTTCGGAGATATCTACAGATGGGTGAGTGATCTGGCACCGGATGGTGGTGTGTGACCTATGTACGTACGTACATCAGAGGCTAAGTGCAGATAACGGTGTATAACTGTTTTGAAAAGCGTCATCTCTGATTTGCGGCCGCATAGGTGTTTTGTGAATTTGACTTGTCTTGATGATAACTTTAAACATTGTAATTTAATTGGAAAGTGAAAATTGAGTTAACGTAAATTAAAAGCAAATATTAATGCAAAGTTAAATGCCTTGGCGAAAAGCGAAACATAATTCTCATGTTTTGATGTTGTTGTGTGTTTGCTGCAAGTGTGTGCACACCTAAGCTGGATCAGCTGATCACATTTTTTTTTATTTTGTACACTATCGTGCAAATTTTTTCTTTTATTTGGGCACAATGGAAGTCACGAAGACCCAATATTAAATAGTATTAAAAGTTCCTACATTATTTGATTAAAAATATCTCTAGTTTTCATTTTTATACATAAACATATATATTATAAATATTAACTATTAAGCAAAACGAAATAATATTGTGCCACCACATATGAACATTCAAGTCAGGTGAAGTTATGAAGTATATTTAGTAAAAGATCAGTAAGCTGTTTTGAAAGCGTTAAAAGGAATTGTTAGAGTGAGAATGAAAGAAGTCAACTATGAATTACACTTTTGTTAAAGTTTCCTATGAATAAAGTATAATTATAATGTTTTGGTAAACTAAAACCTTTTTCCTTGTGCGGTAGAAGGGGTAAATAGGATGTCGTAACTAATTATGGGATTTTCTTTACACATACTTACAATTAGAAAATCATTTGGTAGGGAGGGTACAGACGTAACACTACAATGCCATCTGTAGTGTGAATTGGTGTATTATGTGATCTATCTATAATCTATTCCTGTATTTTTTTTGATTTAGTTTTGCAATAGAAAGTATGCAAGGGACTTAATAATTATGTAGTGTGGGTGTTGAGTGAGGAAGGTCAAAGACCCACCCCACAGGCTGTTTGTTAGTCGATTGCCAAGAAGTCCCACTCGACCTAATCCCTCATGCAACATTGAGCCTACACTCTTCTAGTCTTATATTTCGCGAGTGATGATTAATCCAAGGTGTATATCAACTGACACCAGATATACCGGGACATGGAAAGATCGTGAGTTTTAGTAGAAATATAGTTTAGTTAGCGCATGCAATGCAGCTGGTAATGCTAGTAAAATTTTCAGCTTCTAAGTGGGATCTGCAACTTCATATCCCATGAATTATTCAAAATTTCGCTCTGTCTTGGTCAAACAAAGAAAACTTTCGCACGAACAGAGTATTTTACAGGTGGGAGAAACCAACTTTCTAATTGTATTTTTTTATTGAATCACAAAGTCTGACCAGTTTGGTATTTAGCAAATAAGAACATGCGAAAAAAGTGACACGCGAAATAAATAACCAAAAAAATGGACATAAATTTATTAGCCCTTTTTGTTCTCCTCACTGGAGTTTTCTTCGCTTTTATTTAAATTTAAAACTTGATTAGCAGCCATAAAATATTAAAATATTTTATTTTTTTCACGACCTCCGTTCATGTTTTATGACCAGAATAATAAGACCAAATTCATGGACATGATCATGCAAGGAAAATAAATCCATGGAGTATGAGACCTCGGCTGGTGAGTGCAAGCTTGCAGCGGTGAATCAGGTCTCCCGAAGGCGGCAGTAAGCCTAGTCCTATTGTTTTTTGTTAGTGAGACCTAAAAAAGTTGCCACAAAATCTCATTTTGTGTTATCTTCTTTATACCTGTTATCACTTCATGGATCTACCCACTTTTGACCAACATAATTACCATAATTCCAGGGTAGCATGAGTATTCCGCTTTTAATATGACAAGGCCGAAAATGTTCATACACCTTAAACTCATCATAATCTAGCCACAAAAACCGCATTTAAATTTGTCGCAGTTGCGTCAATATGGAGAATACCTGTACGGGACGACAGGACGAGAATGTCGGCGACGACGAGGACAACGGCGGTTAGTGCGACTTGATGGCCAGTCAAGCAAAGGAAGCAAAAGTGGACAATCGGACAGCTAGATAGACGTTTGGCTCGGAACACGGCACAAACACACGCACACACACACACACACTCATGCGAAATGTCAAGAGAATTGGCCATAACTACCTCACCTCACCTCACCTCACTTGGCCTGGTGCAGTTTTGCGTCAGTTTGTCCGTCAGTCAGTTGCTTCAATGACAGTCCAAATAATTGACAGTAGTTGCGTGTTTGTGTGGCCAATCAGCCAGCCAGCTGGCCAGTTGGCCAGTGGACTTTCAGTCGTCTTCCTTCCACTTTTTGCGTTCCTCCGTTTCACGACAACAACAACAGACGCACTCAAAGAGGAAGGAACGAGTTATGTCGGGGCATGGATTTTAATTTTTATTGCACTCACACACACACACGCACACACGTTCGTTGTTCTCACTCGTAATGGTCGAAATTGGTTAAGAAATTAGGGTAAATTAGGGGTTGGCCATGGACTGTTATTAGAGAAGAGTCTCTGCGTCTGAGTGTCTCGAGATACGACAACGACAATATTCGAGGGGAGTGCAAATTGTACTCGGTGTTTGTCAGTGGCGGCGCTCTGTTCGGTGATCATCAAGGGGTTGCTTTTCTTTTTGGGTTGGACAATAATTAATGATGGCAGAGAAGCGGAAAGTGTTTGACTAATCGATTGTCAATGAATTGCATTTGAATTGTGACTGACTCACTCACAGCCGTTACAATTGCTGGTCTTAATTAATTCGATTCACGATTACAATTTTCGCCAGATGATGACACACGCACTCTTAGAGTGGAGTAAACCAACCGCTTTTTATGGATCGAGCCAATTGGTAGTTTTAATGTGGGAAAATTAAACACAATTGTTCTAATTTTGGGTGGGTTTTGTAAGTGGACTGACCTCTCAGTTACTAAGGGTTTTTGTACTGCGGAGTCACTGATCTAGAATCCGACATGTTCTTAAGCCTTAGTTAATACCAGATGCATAAGTCGGTTGAATATTAAAGAATCATAAGATTGTCTCAGATTTTTTATTAAGTAAATTTCAAACTATTGTGAAATCTTTATTATTTTACTTCTATGTTGGAATAATCTTAATAATATATTTTACTTATGTTTTATGTATTGCCAAAAAATTGCCTACAAATTTAGGAAAACTTAACTAAAACGGTGACAAGGCCATGGGGTTCCTAATGATTTGGATATACCTATCCTAAACGCTATGTACTCTATGCCCTACAAATATTAATAAATATTTTATATTATTTATATTTTATTTATTATTTAATATTAATGTTAAGAAATTTTATTTAAAAAGTGTCTCCCTTCTTATCTTTGGTAACTTCTTTTGAAAGAAAAGTGAGTCAAAAAAATAATATTTTGGTTACGTAACGTCAACTAAAAAGAAGGGAGATATGTATGGTTGTGTGCCACTTGGCCAAAAGTCATTTTTCTTTTAAAAAGAGAATTAATAAAATAGTTGCAAAACAAAATGTTAAACTTTTAAATAGGTGGCTCACAAACCCCACATTATGTAAATGTCCAGAAATTTAGAAATTTAAAACTAATGATGAGGGAAATTTTGGAATTTTGCCAATTTGAAACAAACTTGATTTGCGTTACCGTACGGCAATACACCTATGTACTTGCAAAACTTTGTATCTCTATCTCTTACAGTCTCTGAGATCGAGCGCGTTCATACAGACAGGAGGACGGGGACGGCAGATGATTGACAGACGGATGCTGTACAGGTATAAAAACAAAACTAGTGATCCTATGATATCTCCCTACGTATTCGCTACTTTATCCCCCCATCCGTGTTGTGTACATTTAAAAAAAGCAAGTATTAAAACAGTTCGCAGCCAGAAGAAAAGCATATCCACTCCCCCGAAATTTGAATTAAAGCCACCTAATTTGTTTTGTTTTTAATTTGTTTTTTTGGGCAAAAATGTTAAATCAATTTTGTTTTAAGGTAATTCAAAAATACTGTACTAAAAAGAAGCATCTAGCATAAATTAGCAATTTGACCTAAATTAACAATTTTGAAAAAATTCATCGATGGACCGTGAATTCTACATGAATTATTATATCATCCATGTTTATTTTTTTAATTAATTTTTAAATTTCCGGTTTTGATCTACAAATATGTGAATTATTTTGTCAAATGTCAAATAAATAAGAAATTACATTACAATTTTTGAGCAATTTAAACACAGAGCTTAAAAGCAATAGCAAAAATACTAATGACGTGTACAACATTTTATACCCGTTACTCGTAGAGTAAAAAAGGGTATACTAAAGTCGTGCAAATGTATGTAACAGGCAGAAGGAATCATTTCCGACCATATAAAGTATATATATTCTTGATCAGCATCAACAGCCGAGACGATTTAGCCTTGTCCGTCTGTCCGTCCGTCCGTCCGTCCGTCTGTCTGTATGAACACCTAGATCTCAGAGATGGTAAGAGATAGAGGTTTGACATGTATGGGACAAATGCTTCTTTTATCTGCACGCAGATCAAGTTTGTTTCAAATTTTGGCCACGCCCTCCCGCCCCCGCAATTTGGAAAACGTTATATCTCCTACAGTTTTAAAGATAGACGATTCGTACCTTCTAGAGATAGTTAGTAATTAGCAAAATGAATCGATTTGCCGAAGAAATGATAAAGATCGGATGAACGGTTCTCAAGTTATGAGCAAAAAAAGTGAACCGCCCCTCCCCCCCGCTACCACCCTAAAAAAATGTTGCATACTTTTTGATGGTCACACTAAGGAACGCAGGAACACTGTTAAACATGTTTTTTCATGAGTAACGGGTATATCGAAGTCGGTTAGAGCCGACTTTAACTTACGAAAAAACTAATTTGTGGCCCTGTTTCATTTTTATAAGGGAAATAAGACGAACGATTTTTGGGTTCTTGTTTAATTTTTCTTATATTTTCTAGATACAAAAATCGCATTATTTTTTTTATCAAATTTTCATTATTTAATTGAAAAAATTGATTCACTTATGAAATTATTATGAAAATTTGAAAAAAAAACTCCTGGGAGATTTTGGTATTATAAACTCCTTACCACGCGCGTTTTAAAAATTTGTCTGCGGCGCTCTTCTTTTTCCAATTTTACTTCCAAAGCAGGGACTAAACCCGAAATTAATTCAGTTTGAGTCAAGGCATTTATATTGGCCTAAATCTTTTTTACTTGTGCAGAAATCGGACAAGCATCCCATTCCCGTTTTCCATAAAATATAACTATGTATAACCGTAATCGAAATCGGACGAGTTAGACACCGCAATCGATTTGTTGACAAAATTTGTTGAAAAATTTTATGTATTCAGTCTGGCTTACGGAAACCGCTTGTGTGAAATGTGAAAAGAAAAAATCGCACTGGACTTTTGTTAATTCTTGTTGTCCACCTCAGAAACACTGAAACAATCTAAAGATTCAACCTATTTGCTCTATCACCGGTTCGCCCCGCGTTTTTGAAAATTTTAAGACGGTCAAAGGCATTTGTGCCTCAACCTGAAATCTCAGAATTTCGTTTAGCTTGGATGATAAAAATGAATTCGCAAATAGTTTATATATTTTGGAATTCATGTTGAACAAAAATGTTAGAAAATTATGCAGGAAATGAAGTGCCATTTGTTGGCTTTCAGTTAAAACATCATATTTTTCAAATTTTATTAATAAGCATTTTAAATTTATATAATATTTTATTAGATTAACTTGAAACAAAATAACCCCAATTTTTCGGTGCTAAATCCATTGTAAACTTTAAGCACTTTTTCCTTCAAAATTCATTATTTCGAGTTTATGCCGGTATTGGGAGTAAGAGCGATATATTAAACTAAAAGCATATTTTCTTAATTTTTAATCAAATAAATTAATTTGAACTGCGAAATTTAATTATAGACATTTCCCAAAATAATTAAATTAAGTTTAGTTTTAGTTTTATTTGTTTAGTTCAGTTTTATTGGGATTTAACATCCTGACTTATTTATATGCATGAAAACACCTAACCTGATCGATCTAATCGGAATTTTGACCCATTCCTTGCTTTGAAGCTCCTCAGTTAAGTTGAACTTTCGTCATTCTGAGAACGTGCTTGCCATTCTGAAGCTTGATATTCTTTTCACCGAACCACTCACGACAGGCCCTTGACACGAGTATGGCAGCATTATCTTGCTAAATGATTGTATCCTTGTGTCCGATGTCTTGGGAGGAAGGAGTGGATAAAGGTAGTATTCTTAGATGAGAAAAAGAATAACTTGAAGGGGATAGATGGTTGTAGTTACTAAACAGGGCACGAGACTAAGGCATCTGAGCGCATTTCGACCTCCCAAAAACTGTAGTGACGGCTCTGTGCTTGTTTTGGGTCGCTTTTAGCGGATATGCAATAGAGGTCGAAGGAATACATAGGCTATTTAAACTTATTAGATGAAGAAAGAAAACAATATAATGGTACTCATTCACGTTCACGACAGTTGAACTCGACTGAAGAGGTGGTAAGAGATAGAGGTCCACGCCCCCTGCCTTCTTTTGTAGATAGATTATTCGTCCATTGAAGAAATATTTTGTAATCAGCATTATTTATCGATCTGCGGGCGAAAGAGAAAAGATAGGATTAACGTTAGTTAAGTTATGAGCAAAGTAAAGTTCGCAGCAGAAGTGCAGTAACAAAATAGTTGCTCGTTACGAGCATACACTCTCTCAGTGATGTACAGAGCTTATTACAGTTAAGATTGATAGCTTTTCCCACATGTTTTTATACCCGTTACTCGTAGAGTAAAAAGGGTATACTAAAGTCGTGCAAATGTATGTAACAGGCAGAAGGAATCATTTCCGACCATATAAAGTATATTCTTGATCAGCATCAACAGCCGAGTCGATTTAGCCTTGTCCGTCCGTCCGTCCGTCTGTATGAACAATTTCCAGATCTGAGATGGTAAGAGATAGAGGTTTGATATGTATGGGACAAATGCTTCTTTATCTGCACACAGATCAAGTTTGTTTCCAAATTTTGGCCACGCCCTCCTTCGCCTGGCAATTTGGAAAAAGTTATATTTCCTACAGTTTTAAATATAGAGGATTCGTACTTAGGGAGATAGTTAGTAATTAGCAAAATGACCGATTGCCGAAAGAAATGATAAAGATCGATGAACGGTTCTCAAGTTATGCTGTGGCAATCAGGCCCCTCCCCGCTACCACCCTAAAAAATGTTGCATACTTTTTGGATGGTCACACTAAGAACGCTGTTAAATTGTTATTTCATGAGTAACGGTATATCGAAGTCGCCGACTTTAACTTTTAAACATTCTCGTTTTTTTTTTTTATTTATAGGGGAGAATGGGGGGGTTCTGAGCCGCTAGGGTGTGAGCCACTGAATATTGGCCACAAAAAAATAAATTTAAACTTTTGTTTATGTCATGTGTCTCCCTTCTTATTACCTAACTTTTGGCAAGCAACCTATCAGTCTACACCTTCTTTAAGTTCGTGAACCAGAACTCGACTTTTTTCAAAAAAAAGTTTTTTTTTTTCATTTTTTGACTTGTGAATATTATACAAAATTTTTTTCGTAATGACAAAAGTAAGTATGAGGGAAATATCTTTGGTCAATTGCCTTTTTGATAGAAAATATTTTTTTTTGTAACAATTTCTTTTGGTTATGTGACGTCACCAAAAAAAAAGTGAGATATTGTGAGCCACTTTGAAAAAAGTCGGTTTTGACTTTCAAAGAGAATATTGTAATGACGCGCAATAAAACAGAGGAAAAACTCTCCATAGAAGTAAAAAGAGCATTAAAAAAGGCAAACAAAAGAACAGCCACAAGCAAAAAGTGCTCGTATATAAAAAAAACAAGCCTGATGCCGTCAATTTTCATTGATATTTCTTAATTCAGAATATGAGAAAAATTGTTCATTTTTTTCATTTAATAAAGAAAAAAGGGCTTAAAAACATGAATTTTGAACTTTTAGATGGGTGGCTCACAACCCCCAAAATTTTCGAAATGTCAAAAAATCACTTTTTTCAAAATGAAATAAAAAAAAAACCCAAAAATTTTTTTTTAAAATATATGGGGTATAAAAAGTTGTTGCATCTTTTACCTAAAACACAAAATTTACCAACGTGAAAAAAATATTGATTTTGACGATGTTATGTTCGAAAATCAAAACTATGATCACAACCCCCACTCCTCCCCTTATATTTTAGTGAAATTTTACCTTAAATTTTAGAAAAATTATTTCTTCAATTTTATAACAAGACATTCATAATGTTCTATGTCTCAGGGCCCCAATGGCCTTGGTGCCTTTTCAGGTAATTTTTCCTAATATTTAGGCAGTTTTTGGCCTTCTAAGGTGATAAATTTCTATTTGGTATACTAAGTTTAGACTTGGACACGGGTTTTCTTTTATGACAATGAGTGGACTTAGGATGGTCATTTGCGCTTATGAGTAAGCCTTATTTGGGTTTAAGGTATGATTCGTATATGAAAAAAAACTTCCATTTCAAAATTCAGAAATGAATTTAAGCAGAATTATACAACAGAAATATCGTTGAATATCTAAGAAAGTGATCCTAAAGTCAGCCACAACCGACTGCAACTGAGCCTGAGTGTCAGAAGTAACTATGAACAAGCCGCAATTTAATCAACCTCTTTATCAGAATAAAATTTCTCTAACAATTTGGGACATTACCCAATTCTTTTTTTATCAGTGTGGCACTTCTTTTTTATTTAATTTCGCTCCATAATTTTGGGGTGACCAGGTGGCTTTTTCTTGTCATGTCGTTGTTGCATTATCAAATTCTGCAACATCGGCTTTTTGACATACATCATAAGATTCTACGGTTGGACGTCGTAATTCCGACGGCTTAATTCCGACAGAAAGAAAATTTCGATCGACACTATGCCGTTTTTTCTATCGAAACTATGTCGTTTTGTTTCCTTTGGATCAATGTCGTTTCTGTCGGAATTATGTCGTTTTGAAACGACATAGTGCCAATTGAAAATGACTTACATTCTATTCCAAATGTAAGTGGCCTCTACCGGTATCGGTAGGCTCGCGAGCCATTGGAGTGCCCATCACTTATATAAAATGTCAAAACGTTCAAAGTTAAATGTAAAACGTCAACTTCAACCATCAATTCTCGGGTTGCCAGGGCTGACAATATTCTCAATTGAAATTCTTTCCGTGTTTGCCAATTCAAAATCTGCTCATTATTATGTTCCACGTGCTAAATAAGCGGGTTGACCTTTTCAAATAGTTGCACTTGAATAGCATAGAATCCTAAATATATACCAAATCAATCATCATTAAACATGTTTTTGTGCCTGTCAAGCGCTCCCTCTTTCACTTCATTTCGATCTCACTTTTAAGTTCCGCCTCTGTGCTGTCCAATGCCCGCATTTTTGACATGCATATTTTGAAGGATATGTCAACTGACTCCGCCCTGGCTCTGGTTCTGGGCCTGGCCCAGTTGCTTGGCCGTTGGCAAGGCCTTTTATTTCCTGTCCAGAGCATCAATTTATTAATTTGAAATGAAATTATTTTATAACTGCTGCCCTGGTGCTGGCCCTGGACCTGGTCCTGGTCCTGGTCCCCCCATTCGCCTGTTGCATATAATTAGAGCTATAGGGAAATTGGTGCTCCGAGCTTTCTTCTCAATTATATTTTCAGCCTTCGGGGCGTTGACATTGCCATGTGACACAAATTACTCTCATTTGTGTGTGTGGGGCGAGGCGCAGGCAGGTGGAAAGCTAATCAAAGCGAAACATGTCACCGGGAACCAAATAAAAATCGCAGGCAAATGTAAGTAAATATTTAATTTAATTTTACTTCGCTGCGGTTCGAACTGCGATTGGAGGCGTGTGCGGCATTTGACGTGTGTAATAGCAGGGCAATATCAATTTGTTTTATGAATTGCAATTGCCAATAACTTGGAGTTGTCCCGCACGCACACACACACATCAAATAGATAGAGAGCGTTGCTGGTTCCCCCTTTGGTGGGGCGTCGTCAGTCAATACATTTTGCACATTTCTTCCGCTTCATTTCCTGTAAAGGAGCGTAAATTTCATAGTGATTGGATTTTATCAGTGTGGCCTCATCTTTGACACTCTCCGCACCATTTCGTGAGAATGTGAGTGAGGTTGGGGTGGGTAGGACATGGGAATCGATTGGTTACGCAAGTGAAAAATTATTGTACTAACGGTTGGGAGAGATAACCACAACAGGGGAGGTATATCGGGCTAGAACAATTAAATGTGTTGCCAAGATTGGAATGGTGAGTAATAATCTCTGGTTTTTTTAATGCACGCACTTGATTAGTGCAATGACTTTCAGTTATCGCTATCGGTTTGCTTTGGTCGTATGTTTTAGATCGCGAGTAGAAAAACTGAGACGTAAACTAGCTCAGACTTGCTTCATCGACAGCTGTTCAGAGAATGAAAAGCTGTTTGCTCTCTTGGCACGAGCCTCGGCATGCGTTCTTCTCTTGTCGGTGTGAACAGTGAAATGTATTGGACTCCTGCGGACCAGGAGAGCGCTTGCTATTTTAGATTAGCGGTGGGTACTAAAGTATAACGAAAGGGAGCTACAACAACAACTTTGTAACTCAGAGTCTTACATACGTGGCAGTTGCGTTTAGAGAACAATGTAAAAAGTTATCAAATTTTATTAATAATGCACCCTGAACTGAACCACTAACCAAACCGATGTCCCTTTTAAAATTACAAATCGAACTCTCGGTATAAAACGGTTCAGTTCTATTCTTTTCATTGATTTGTTTGTGTCGAACACCAATAGATCCTCAACAGTCCTCAGTCCAAGACCAATATAATCTCTAAGATGCCGAACGCCCATACATTGGTTTTGCAGTATGCAGCTATTTTTTGGTGCCGACGAAAATCGAGCTCTCTCCGTTCGCACTAAGTTGAGAGCGTAAAAATCTAAAAATAGAATGCACTTGCTTTTGTGAGTAAACACAACGAATACGTGCGCACACATACAGTCATCGGCTGTCGCTGTATGCGTACAAGAGAGCGGCTGGCTCTAGAGCGCTCTCTCTCTCTGGCTTTTGAACAAAATTTCAAGAGAGCCTGGAGCCAGATCTAAAGCCAGCACGAAAAAATCGTGTGCAAAAAATCGTATGGCGTTACTCATCTTCATATTCTAATGTCTTTGCCTCAGTGTAGTGTATAAGTTTGCAAAAATCTAATTTCTTAGACTTTGGAAATTATTTCATGAAGTTTTAACTCCGACTCCTTGTTTTATTATCCGCTTAGGGCAAGTGGTTAAGTTTCTCAACTCTGATCTAACTTCTGCCATTAAAAAAGGGTACACTAAGTTCGTGCGAATGTATGTAGGCGGCAAAAGAAAGCATTTCCGAACTCATAAAGTACACTTCGAAATTTTAAAAAAAAACACCACCCTGACCCCTCAAGCGGTCAACCGAACACCCGGACCCGATAAAACCCAAAGGTGGCAACCGGACTTCATCACTAATTAAAAACCACAAGAAGAAAATTTCTTTTTAAACGCCAAAACAATTTCCCCTTTTTTCTCCCCGCGACGGGGTCACACCATTTTTTCAAAGACCGTCAGAGAGGCACGGACCACCGAGCAATTAGAAATTATTCTTCAATATTTAAGAAAATTTAGAAATAATAAAGGAAATATTGAGGAAAAAAATGTCTTAAATATAAAAATTATTTCTAAATTTTAGGGCGATTTTAACCATTGACTGAATTTTCTTAAATTTAGAAAACATAATTTCATAATCAATAGACTGCATATAATTTGTTATTGCAGCTGTCAGTTTCTGCGCTCAGCGAGTCTCGGCCGCACACACTGCACTTGTTGCGCCGTCTGCTTGTAAGACCAGCACTTGCCGCAAGCCTTTGTGTATGGACTTTTGTTGTTTTTATTCACTTCACAGCAAGACAATTGCTTGTGCAACTAAGAGGCGCCAGTTGCGGAAAAATGAGTCTCAAAACAATAAGAGTAGCTTTAGGTGCACAAGTGCTTTTGCAAAACATACAGGCATAGCATACACTCACACGGATTTTCATTATCTCTTTCTTGTGATTGTCACCTAGAAATTAAGGACTATAGGAGCAACTAAATAATATAAGCCTACACGCAGCTCAGGCTTGTTTCAAACATTTCAGTTCATTTTTGACAGGTAGGTTAGAACAATGCTATTTTTTTACACAAAAAAAATATACATCCTAGTCATCCCAACGGAAGCACACTGAATAGCCAAGGTGTTTTGCTCAGTGTTTTCTTTGATTTCAATGACGTGGAGCATGGTGAGCTTTTGCCAAAAGCTCAATTGGGAATATTACGTTAAGTCTTTGTGGCCCAATAGAATATATAGGAAAATATTATTAACGAAGATTTTTAATACAAATGAAACAATAAAATACAAATTATAATACTTGTAAAAGTTGTTAAAACAACAGAAGAAAAGCTGACGGTTATAAACCAAGCTTTAAAATGTTTTCTTTTTCGAATTAGTACATATTCTGCGAGCCCCCAAACTATGTATATGTAAATGGAAAAATAAACATCTATCTATCCATCTAGCGGTCTTGTTGGGTAAATATTGCCAGATTTCAGAATCTCTATCAAATTTGGTCAAACGAAACGGATTTTTGGAAAATGTTTTGGTTAAAAAAGTCTGAATTCAGCAGGGTTTTGAAAAATCTACCAGTTTTATATTTCACTTGCTTTTCAGTGCGCTGTGCTTTGACAAAATCGTACTTCACATGAAAAGCAAAAGCATAAAATATCAAAATACGATGTGAGAATTTCGAAACATACAATAGCATATTAGAAATACTTTCGTAGGCTGCTGTGCTGTTGAAAAAGCATAGCCCTAAGCTGAAAAAGTTCCATAGCAACAAAGTTAGATTATAGATGACGCATCTGAAATAAAAGGGCTTGTCAGTGGGAGCTGGCATTAGATCCCAAATTTTTGTTTCTAGCTTCGAGAATATATAGTGCAGTCCCCTTCTTATGGATGAGCATTGGCTCAGAGGTTTTAGGTAATTTATTACCTGTTCTCATTAAAAATGGGAAAAGGGGAATGAAGAGTTGTGCAAATGTATGTAACAGCCAGAAGGAAAGCACCTCCGACCCAAAAGTACGGGTTGCCCATATTCGACGGACCCATTTTAAAAAATTTAAATATTTTTTTTGTTCCAGTATTTTTACTTCAATTTTTGAATATGATATCTCTCTCAAATTCTGGCGGCGCTGGCATGGCGTATTGTGCCCTTTTGCCAGCATTTTCCATCGATTTCGCCAAAAATTTCCGCCGGCTAATAGCGGGTATTTCTTCACGAATGTTGTCCTTGAGCTCTTCTACGGTCAGCGGCTTGTTAACGTAAACCTTTAACTTCAAATATCCCCACAAGAAGAAGTCAGGCGATACGCGCCGCGGCGTCAAATCGGGCGAACGCGGTGGCCAGTCCAAATCACCACTTTTCGACATCAAACGGCCCGGAAACAATTTCTTCAGAAAATCGATTTTTATGCGACTTGTGTGCGTTGGAGCGCCGTCTTATTTGAAACCAGCACTGCCTCATACGCTTTCGACGAATAATTAGGTAAGGTAAATGTTAAGGGAAATTTTTTTTTTTTTAATTATATTTAATATTTTTATTTTATTTTTTTTTTTTTTTTAATTTTTTTTTTTTTTTTTTA
The DNA here is from genome assembly GCA_018904235.1 of Lordiphosa stackelbergi. Lineage (NCBI taxonomy): Eukaryota > Metazoa > Arthropoda > Insecta > Diptera > Drosophilidae > Lordiphosa > Lordiphosa stackelbergi. Next base: position 99,907 of record JAEIFU010000576.1, read on the forward strand.
TTATACCCCCCCCCTATGGCATCACAAAATTGGTCATCATGTCGCGATAACGCTCCTGGTTGATGGTAACAGCATGGCCATTTTCATTTTTGGAAGAAAAACGCAGCCCAATGACCGTTCAAGACCGTTTCGCACTAACGCCGCACCAAACTGTGACTTTTTCGTCATGAAGAGGCACTTCTTGGATCTCCTGAGGATTTTCAGTGGCGTAAATACGGCAATTTTGCTTATTTACGGTCCCATTCATTACATTTTTTAATAAATTGTGAAATTTTTTAAAAAGCACGTTGAGTTTTCACAATTGACTTGTTCTGTTGAATGTAAATTTCAACGCGATCTCCAGAGCGCTCGCGTTGGCGGTGTATTGTTCCATGGTAAAATCTGCTTGGACTGACGCTTCAAACGCGGTATGCATTTTGGAAAATAACAGGCAACCCTGTAATATCCTTTATCAACGATAATAATCCGTCTTTCCGTCTGTCTTTATAAACGCGTCGATCTCACAGACTATAACTTTTTGAGGTGTAGCCACATCAGTGTGTTTTTATTAAAACTCCTCTCCTGTCTTGAAAGTCTAAGGTGTATATTCGACCCAGATCAAGTCCGTTTCAGATTTGGAAAAATACACCTTCTCCATCTTTTAGCAGCGAAAAACTGTCTCTCTCTCTGTATAAAGCGTTGATCTCAGAGACTATAAGGGTAGAGCCACAGAATTTTTGCATGTATGTAGGTGTATATCAAACCCAAATCAAGTTTGCTTCAGATTTGGCAAATTCCTCCACCTTCTTCTTCTAACCAACAAAAACTGTCAGAGCTAAAATTTTTGTTTGAACCTAATGATTGAATATATATATTCTGTATACCACTACAAGATCCGAGCAAAACACACCGAAGATATGCGAGGTGCGCCCCCAATTATTCAAATAAATTTTAAAATAAAAGGAGTCTTAAAGCTATAGGAACCACATTACTTGAATCAGGGTATTTTTGCTGTCGGGGCACTCTACCGCAACACTCTTACTTGTTTTTTTTTTTTTTTTTCATATTTTTAATTTTTGGACTGGCCCTGTTAACCCAAGGTGCTTATTCGTTCTTATGGCCCACAACAATACGCTGGGCTACACGAAGTCGGATTGGCAGAATCAGATGTTGCAAGACGAACACAAAAAGAAAGACAAAAACTTTCTTTTCGGTCAAAGGATAAAAAATCTGGTCTGCTCCATGATTCGACACAAGAGTCTAAGAGTCTATTCCTCAACGCCATTGAAACCTCCGGCGTTAGTCGAAAAATGAACCTCATTTGGCTTAATGCTCCGAAGTTAGTCATATCTCATTTGATTGATGTTGAGGAATATTAAATTGAAACTAAGTTGGCCTTGGCAGCTGTGAAAGGCTTGTTCCCATTTTTTTGATTTCTTCGCCTGTGCCCAAGCTTCAAAACGATAAATAAAAAATTGGGTATGAGGCGCGGCATCTACTATGTTTAGTGTCTTTGATAATACTTATAAATACTTTGCCTTCCGTCAAAACGCAGCTTCCTCATCCTAGACACAGTGTTGTCAGAAAGGAGAATGGTCTGTTGAGTTTAACAGTATAGTTGAATTTGTATTTGGGGCTTGAATATAACGTGCGTAACTCAGAAAATGCTCATTTGTAACAGACAGACAGATGGAAGATTCTGCGAACAATATTTTATATCAGTCAAGTTTTGTCGATATTAGCGTACAGATCTCAGAAATGGTAGAGCCACTTGCATCCCATTTTGAATATAGACTTCTTTTCCGCATTTTTAAATCTGATAGTTTTTCCAATCTTTAGTTTTAATTAATTTCTTATTTTATTTCGTCAGGGCTGCAAACCTCCTAAAAATCGACGGGAGTTCACTACGTGGTTCGAACCCAGCAAAATTTTTGGGTTCGGCTACGGGAGCGGGTTATGAAGGTCGATGTAACTAGGTTTGGTTGGAACCGGGGTTCACAATTATTTTGTTCAGAAATATTATACGTAAATTGAAACAAATAAAAGTTTAGAGGCTTGATAATATAATATTTGACCTGGAACATCGAACGTTTAAGCAGGCTTTAGTTCAAAAAGCCAAGAAGCGAATGAGTAAAAAAGGTAAAATTTTTGCTGCTTAATTTTGAGCGGTTTAAGGATTCTTAGAGTCTTATTGTCCGCATAGGAAATCACAGTGGTTAAGAGCGAGATCGGAAGGTTCCCCAAATGCTTTTACAGAGCGACAAGCGAGAGCAAACAGCTGATAATTTCTGACATAAAACGGAGTCGATTTGACCTCCATTAAATTTATGTTTGTTCATAACTTTTAAAACAAGACACGCACACGCCAAATTGGTGGATGAGTGGACTTTACTTCTTCAAAGAGCCTCGTGGTTTCATCATCACAGGCTGTGCATATCTTCTTACCATAATTTAGGCCTCTCATGCCAACATTCTTGACTTTTAAATTTCCAAAACAATAACTCTTTTTTCTTGCACCCATTTCATATGTTTTCTTATTAATGGGATCTTTCATTTTTACTGACTCTATAACTGGATAAAACAAACATTGTTTTTTGTGGATCGTTTTCCAACTGTTTTAGGCTTTAGGCTTTTCATCTTTATCAGAAGATAAACATGGTAAAGAATCATGTATTCTTTTATTTACCATTTTTAAAGCTTTTACTTATAAGTTCCTTTTGAATATTATAAAATCAAGCACAATGTTTCCTGAAAGCTGTTTTTATTCCAATGCTTTCAAATTGTGGGAAATGGCAAACAGAACATCTCTTTTGAACCGAACCCTTTTTAACTTTTTTTGCCTCCAGTTGGTTCGGGAAGAAAAAATTGTTCTGCTTCCAGTTCCAGGTTCGGTCCAGACTTTCCAAAAAAGGAATTAGGGCCTCCAAACTCGCGACCCGGAGCGGTTCAACTCAAAATTTCCTTTTTAAAAAATATTTTTTTTTTTATATTTTTTTTTTTAATTTTTTTCTTAATTTTTTTTTTTTAAAATATTTATTTTTTTTTTTTTTTATTTTCAACTTTACCCTTTTTTAAATATATTTTTTTTTTTTTTTTTTATATTATATAAATTTTTTAATATTTTTTTTTTTATTATATATTTTTTTTTTTTTTTTTTTTTAAATGGATAGTCCAATTTTGGATCACTCTTTCCAGCATGGCAAGGGGTATCTCGCTTCTAAGATACTACTTATATGGAATTGAATACACAATCTGCCTAATGTATGAGACCGATTGTAATTCTTAAGCTCGAATTCCCTGGCTAATTCATATAAATGGGTGTCCTGGAAATCTGTAGAGATTTTCGTATAAACAATTGCACTTTGAACTAAACTTGGACTATTTTATTTGCGAAGTGACAAGAATTAGACCGGCTACTAGATAATGTGGAAGAAAGCTCGCTCGCATCAAATCTACTTGGCTTTAAGCAGGCGGTTTCAAATCGCTAAGCTTTTGTCATCTTAACTAGTAGCCGGGCATGATTGTACCCCCTAACATACACTGGAAAAAAAATCATTCCATTTCTGAATTTCCGCGATCAATGCATGCCGAAAGCGTACTAAAAATAGGTTGATCCCGGAATGGCACAAATCAATCCCGATTGGGATCAATTTTGAAAGACTTAAAAAATGTTACAAACTTTTTCTAAACTGTAATTAATTACTTACGGTACTGTGACTGGAACTCGGGACCTTGAAGACTGAACACACGGACGACGATCTGCCCATCAGCAAAACCTCGCGGAAAAATCATACTTAAGATGTAGCAGTTTGCATTTTGCCATCCACAGCAAGCCGTTTTCAGGACATGACTTCGCTTAAGAGGTCGTGGGATCAAGTTTTTTTAATGGTATCTTAAAATTAATCAGAGTTTATATTCAAAAGTGGCTAGTGTGGTTGGTCGGTCGGTCGATGTTTCTCCGCATCAGAATTCCGTAAATAAACTACTCCTTCAGTGTTCGGCATTTGGGAATTCGTAACAGACGCATGGAAAGAACCGTTGAGCCCTCGCCCCCTATCCGTTACATCTCTCAAATCGCAATGTAAACAGCAACTAAATACAGGCACCGCGACTTTGCGACGTAATTGATGGCGAGCTAAATAAGTAAGCTTCTGACTGTTGTATCGCCCTTTCGCTATATTTTGAGCCATTCCTAATTTTTTAAAAAGTTTACAAATTCAACGAGAACCACTCAAACCGAATGCGATTTACACTCTTCCTCTTCTATTTACAGGGTATTTGTGTGTCTTTCACTTGCCATACTCTTTCATATTTTCATTGCATATTTTTTATGTTCGTCCATTACTGCAAAAATTGTTGAAGTTATTTTTATGATATTTTTTTAGGGTTGTTGTTGTCTTTTGTCAACTCTCACCCAATGCAGCATCAAATTGTTGGCATGTGTGTGCGTTTCGCTTGGCTTTGATTTAGTGCACAGCATTTACATACAAACATATATAAAAAAAAAAAATGTTCATCAAAATTCATTGGAACTGCGTTCAGCTCATTGCAGAAAGGGGCCGGCAGGACTATCTCACTCAGCTCATCTCTTGACTTTGATGCATAACTTTGCGACTTTTCTGATCGGTTACGCTGATAAATGCTTCGATTGGATTAGAATATTTTTGTACGTGTGTGTGTGTGTGTGTGCGTGCGCCCCTTAAGCTGGTGGGCGTGGAGCTGGCTTGTGCTTTCGGGAAAATTGAAAATTGCGTATGAGGGGGGCGGTCATGGAAATTGAAAGTTGTCATGGTTGTTATGCTAAAAAAAATGAGAAAAATGAGAGAAATATCGCAGCTGTTGAACACATCTAACACATCTAAGCCAGGGCTTAGCCCGGGGGCGGACCCGGCCACCAATGCCAGCTGGGGTCTCGAGCAGGAGATTTGTCACACTCTCATATCTGTTTGGGCATTATCTTTGGTCGAGGATTTGCAAGCTTGAGAATCTGTCCACTTATGTAACAACAATTTGCATTTGTTGTTGAGGGTTCTTTTTTTTTTGTTAATCCCTAGAGAAGTACGTATTTCATGTTAACCTGGATTAGAAATGTCTTTTGGAAAAAGACTGTCAAAATTAATTCAACATTTTTTAGGCCGACATAAATATTACATTATGCCTCACCGGAATACTCTTAAGAAGATTTTACGCTGATAAATTGTTTTTAGTTAAGAGTTAAAGCACACCGGCTTAACAATCTGTTTTAATAAATCCCTCAGTCCGATTGACTGATTAATGAACGCTCGGGTTAAACAACTTAACCTAAAGCACTGTAAATCCATAATTTTTTGCACAAGAGAAAGGGGCCGACGGTTTAACGTCGAATCCGAACGGTAAAGTTTGAAAAGCTCTTTCATGGCTTATTACTTCACAGCTGGCGTCAATAGCTGGTGAAGGTGACCGGTTGTGTAAAAGCAATTATAAAAAAAAAATAATTTTTTAAAATTTTATTTTTTATTATATATATTTTTTTTATTTTTTAAATTTAAAAATAAATGGATTTAATTTTTTATTAGCTTATGAAAAGATTATCGCAAAGCATACCGATATAGTTGAACAGCTGTGAGCTATCAAACACAACATATGTTTTGGCAAGTGCTTTTTAATAAATTCCTGACTTTTGCAGTTTTTATTAATTTAGCTGTGAAATATAAAGTTAATATAAAATTTGTTAAATAAAATATAATATTTTATATTAAAATATTTGGCTAAAAATATTTGGCTTGATCTGATGTTGAAAGCTTACTTGTTCAATTAACGACAGAAAGATTTGTGCAACGACGATTTGGAGAATTCTGAAACCCACTCGATTACGAAAGTTTCGTTTCATGAAAGCTATTATATAAAACTTTGGCAATCTTTTAAAAATTTGGATAAAAAAAAGTTTTTTAATTTTTAAAACTCCAAAAAGGTGTGAGTGTAGATAGCACTTCACAGTCTTTGATGAAACGTGATGCTTAGGATTATGAGCTTATTTTCAAATCACAATCTCTCTCAATGGTATATAAATCACCAAGGCACTCTTTCGAAATAAGAAAATTAACGGGCAGTAGAAATACAGAAAATCCAGATCCCACCCAGATCCAACCAAGCTTTATCCCATTTACATCCCGACAGATCTCGCCCACATCCCTTCCAGATCCCACCCAAATACCACCCAGATCCCATGCAGATCCTGCCCTGATCCCAGATCCCATCTAGATCCCGACCAGATCCCATCCAGATCCCACCCAGATCCCAACCAGACCCCAACCAGATCCCTTCCAAATCCTGATCCACTAGCCTAGATCAGACCCAGATCTCACTCAAATCCCATCCGATCCCATCCAGATCCAGATCCCATCCCAACCAGATCCTTCCAGATCCCTTTCCCAGATACCGTGCCGCCCAGATCCCACCCCAGGTCCCACCCAGATCCCATCCAGATTCCATTTAGAGTCCAACCAGATCCCACCCATATCCCAGCTCACCCGCCAGATCCCAGCCACAAATACCACCAGATTCTACCCAGATCTTTTCCCAGAACCCACCCAGTTGCCCCTTTTTAGTATCTATCCAACCTCTTCTCTTCCCCATCTGCCTCAGCACTCACTACTCACTCACTCCCCTCTCGCGATTACAGCAAAGTTGTGGCAGTACGCTCTCTATTGTTCTCTCATTGTTGTTGTGGTAGCTTTCTTGTTTTGATTTGTTTTTGGCTGAGCCATATAAGGCAAAGAACTGTAAATGAAATGTTGGGTGTGTGATCTTAAACTCTTTCTCTTACTCTCTCTTACTACCTCCGCCCCCCAGCACCAATCTTCCCCTGCCATCACTTACCAACTGTCTGTGTGTGCCGAGCCACCGCACAAAGCAAACACAGCAACATAATATGGTTGGCGTCAGCGTCACGTGACGCTCAATTCAAATTTTACTCCCACTAAAATCGTCCGTACTGAAAATTAAAGATGTTTCGCATCAAAAAAAAAAAAATGTTCTAAAACTATTTTATTTATTTTTATTTCTAATGTGCGTTGGCTTTAGCGACCTGATCTTCTTAAGTCCAAATGTTTGGTGGCTCAAGGTCATCCGTCCCATCCAAGGAATGACAAGACGATAGTTTTTATACCTTGGAGAGGTATATTAAAATTGTCCGATGGTTGTAACGTATAGAAGGAAGCATCTTCGACCACATAGTATATATATTCTGATCAAAAAGACGAGTTTGAGTTGATATAGCCATGTCCGTTTGTCCGTCCGTCCGTCCGTCCGTCCGTCCGTCCGTCCGTCCCGTCCGTCTGTCCGTCTGTTTCTATGCTATCTCCTCCGTCAGTTTTAAAGCTATCTTAACCAAATTTTTGCACGAAGTCTTTTTGGTACAAATACGCTGCACATTTGTCGGAACTGGCCTCATTCGGATGACTATAGCATATAGCTGCCATAGGAACGATCGGTAAAAAAAGTAGTTTTAGTAAGAAAAACTTTTTGTTTTTTATCATATATCGCTACCAAACTCGTATTTATAAGTTTTTTATGATTTCACATAATTTCAGCAAGTTTTATGCAAATTGGGAAACTATATAGTATAGCTGCTGCACAAAAGATAGATCTGAAAAAGTTTTAGTAAGAAAAATTTTTGTTTTCAATGCTACCGCTCCCAAACTCGTTACTGATCAATATGATATGCTAACATATAATTCTGTCAAGTCTGATCCGAATCGGATGACTATAGCATATAGGCTGCCATAGAATAATCGGTCGGAAAATATCATGAAAACTTTTGCTTTCAATGGAAGCGTTTCAGTTATAAATATTATCTGTCTCACACAATTTAGAGAGTTTGATCCAAATCGGATGAATATATCGGATAACTGCCATATAAAAACTGGCAGAAATATATCATGCTCCAGTGGTATATAAACTTCGGTCGAGCCGAAGTTAGCTTTCCTCTATTTTTTCTATTTTATTTAGCTATATTAAACTCGTATTTAGCATGTGACATATTCAAATTTATTAACAAATACTGTTTCAACTATTAATAAATGGACTTAAATGTTTATAAGAGCTTGTAAATTAAATGATGGAGATGGTGACAACTCTTGCTTTTCGCTGTCGATATACACAAACACCGCGCGCACGGCAGCCAGACAGCTGTTTAAAACCGACTTCGAAACCGAGTTCGCAGCAAATACTAAAACTTTAAGCCGTTTCCTGTTTTTACTTTTGAAAACGTTCGGAATTCGGAACAGGCCTGGGATAATTTTTCCTTGAAGTTCAAATGAAAGTGAAAATCTCAAAAAATTCAAACTTTCCGCACGCCAAAATAAAAATGATACCTTGCATCGGCGAACGAAATTATGTAAGCAAGAGATTTGCTTTTAATTAAATAAATGCATCTCGCACGACAGATGGCAATTGCCGATTTGGGAAGAAGCAAATCCGTAAGGGTAAGGAGACGCTAGAGTGCAGCCTCCTTGGATCCGCATCTGACCTTCTTTTCTGAATCAGTATGTATAACGTCACAGGCAATATTATATGGGTAATGATGCTGTGATCGAAAACAATCTGAGCCACGCATTATACAATTGAAGCAACCGGCGGAAAGGTTAGGAGGATTAAAAGTCAGTTTGTATCAGGCTGTAGCCACAACTTCCCTGTCGCCCATTGTGAACTTGAGGGCTAAGTCCTCGTGCTCCTTCATAAAAGCCAAGCAAATTTCACTCTGGACATCTGTTCGATGCTTTCCCTTTTATAATTTATTTTAATTATAACAATTTCGGAAGAGTAATAAAATTTACCGACATTTGAGCGACTTCTCGTCATTACTTTGGCAACGGAGTTGCCACTTTTACTCAACTGTGACTTGTGACGCCCTCAACAGTACAGAACTAATAGCAGCCCAAATACGACCCACATTCCACCACTTCCCCGCTCACTTCCCGCCTACTTCCCACGCACTTCCCACGTACATCCCACCCACTTTCCGCCCACATCCAACCCACTTCCCATTCACTTACCACCCACATTCCACCCTTTTAACTGCCACATTCCAACCCCAATCCCACCCTCATCCCACCCACTTACCACTCACATCCCACCCCCTTCACATCCGCTTACCACCCACTTACCATCCACATTCCACCACATCCCACCACACCCATGCACTTCCCATCCGCTTTCAAAACTTACCACGTCATGGCCATTTTCATCGTGGGTGGATTTTCCAAAATCGGGAAAATACATGTCGAATTATTTCGCGTACTATGCTTACAAACCAAGTTTTAAGTCAACCGGATGAAAAGTAACATTTTTCCCATACAAACTTTTTCGACGCTTTCCGACTTTTCCGGAAGAATTTTCCAAAACCCCGCCTTAGTACGCACTTTTACCACCAACAAACTCCTGTCCAAATTAAGCCTTCTATCTCTTACCGTTTAGGCTGTGCGATTATAGCGATGATGGTGTATTATTTGCCCACAATATGAACTTTTCCGATCACATTGGGACTATAGTTAGCAAGGCCAAGGGGGTGTTTGCTTTTGTTAAACGTTGGTCTAAGGAATTTGATGACCCATATACCACTAAGCTTCTTTACATCTCACTTGTCCGACCTATACTTGAGTACTGCTCATGCGTATGGTCATACCAGGGCCTTATTGAGTCGGTGCAGAAGCAATTTCTCCTGTTTCGTATGTGGACAGACTCCGTCTATTAAGTCCGTCCTTGCAAGATCGTAGAATCTGTCATGGAGTTATGTTCCTTCATAAACTAATAAATGTCCATATTGACTCTTGTTTTCTACTGAGTCAAATTAATTTTTCGATCCCACCTAGACCTACAAGACAATTCCGGCCAATTTTCTTAAATATAAGTAGATCTAATTTCGAATCTCATGACCCGTTTCGAATCATATGCATGTTATATAACAATTTGTACCATTTATTAGCTTCCGAGGGTTTGATGTCGGTAAATGTATTTAATATTTTGTCACACTTATCTTCCCAGCAATTGTAAATCTTTGCCTCCGCCCACTTAATGTGAGTCGGAGCATATCATAAAAAAGTTCTCCTTATTTCGGTGGAGGCGAGATTAGGATTAATCTGCTTTCTTCTTTTTCTCTCTTAATTATTATGTTGACAGCTAAATTTGTCAACTCTATTAAATATATACAAATACAAATAGTCAATCAGTGAAGCAGTTAGTCAGTCAGGACACTCTCTTTTATAGATATAGAGATTGTACTTGTAGCGTTAGGATGGCTTTGCAAATTAAACAAACAAACAAACACAGAAGAAGAAATCACAATGGTTAGAGCAAGACGGACATATTCACAACTGTATTCAAAACGAACAGCAGACCAAATGTATCCAGAGAGCGTAAGTGAGAGCAAAGAGCTGACGTTATTTTGACAGAAGCAGTGACAACTAAGCAATTTGTCACTAAGGAGTTACCATCATAGAAAATAGAAAGGTGTTTCAAATTGAGATTTATGATTTAATTAGAATATCGTTCTCATCTAAAAATATGGTAAATTCCCCTAAACATTTTTCGCATGCAAACATTACTTAATAACTTAATTTACTGTTGAAATAATTCTTCTTCTTCATTGGCCATCACAACCGTTTGACGGTCTCGGCTGCTGCAATTAAATGTACTCCGGTCGCTTCTGTTCCGTGCGAGATGGTATACCTTTCATGTCTGAAAAAGTTGGCCATAAACCCAATTTGCTTGGCAATGTCTTTCCTCACCTGGTATTCCCATCTTATTTTGGGTTTACTAATCAATACAGACTTAACTTTTCACACTTGTTTTTTATTTTAATATTTTTCTTTCAGGATGAAGCAGATGGCAACAAAAAATTAGGTATGGTTGCCCTAGTCTCCATAGTCAGCCGCCTTTTAGCCGCCTTCGATTTTATACCCTTGAGAGGGTATATTGAAATTGTCGGGGCACAGAAGGAAGCATCTCCGACCACATAAAGTATATATATTCTTGATCAGCATGACAAGCTGAGTTGATATAGCCATGTCCGTTTTTTCCCGTCTGTTTTCTATGCTATCTCCTCCGTCAGTTTTTAAGCTATCGTAACCAAACTTTGGTACAAATACGCTGCACATTTGTTCGAACCGGCCGGATCGGATGACTATAGCATATAGCTGCCATAGGAACGATCGGTTGAAAAGTGTCTTAGTGAGAAAAAACTTTTTGTTTTCAATGCTATCGCTCCCAACCCTCGTATTTATAAGTTTTTTATGCTTTCACATAATTTCAGCAAGTTTTATAAAAATCGGGCAACTATATAGTATAGCCGCCATACAAAAGATAGGTCCCAAAAAAAAGTCTTAGTAAGAAAAACTTTTTTGTTTTCAATGCTATCGCTCCCAAACTTTACGTTTGATCCAAATCGGACGACTATAGCCATATGCTGCCATGAGATTGATCGGTCAGAAAAAATAGTTTTAGTGAGAAAAAACTTTCTTGTTTTCAATGGTAGCGTCTTTGTTCGTTCCAGTTATGAATATTATCTGTCTCAACTCAATTTTGGGAGAGTTTGATCAAAAATCGGATGAATATATCGTATAGCTCCCATAAGGAAAAACTGGCAGGAAATATCATGCTCCACAGTATATAAACTCGTCGAGCCGAAGTGCTTTCCTCTATTTTTACTTTTTACTAGAGCTTCTTCGTTCATACTGGTGACATGTCTTAACCAGAAATAATTACTGTTTTAGAAATCCAATCCATATTGCGATTTCGATTCGAAAACAAAACATAAGACAAGTTGGGAAAGGAGAGAGCACATCTCGTTCAATTTTATAAACAGAGAGAAATAACTTAATTTCTGTAAGCTCAAAACAAGAACGAAATATCTCTAAATTTTATGAGTACAAAGATTTTAAATGTTCTGGACTGTTTTTGACAACGTTTGTGTTCCTGATTTTTTCCCATGTGTACTTAGAAGGGCTACCTTTGAAAATTTGAAGACCTGGCTCTTTTGAAAGCCTTTAGTGGGCCTCTGAATGATAGCAAGATGGAATGTGGTCCATTCAACTTCGCCTGATCAAAAAATTGCTACATTTTGACCAAAAATAGAGGTGAAAGTCGGTCAACCATGTTACAGTCTACGCCTAGACTCAAACCAAAACCGTAGGTTCAATAAGTACAGAAACCGGTCCGTGACTTACAGGATCAAAATTTTACATGTTTTGCAGCATTTTTACCTTCCAAATTTAAGACAGGTGGAAAAGCTGGAAGATCTTAAATTAAGTTTATTATTCCTCCGAATACTAAAATTTCACATATAGTTATCAAAAGTGTTTGGTAAGACCACACATTTCCTTACCCTTTAAGCTCAATTTATGGTCAAAGCCACCAAGTCACATCATCATGACACTTAAAATCTAACTTCAAGTAGTTTTAAACCGACCCACTTAATCAGCATTTTCCACATATCACCCTGACCAGCCCCAGTATTTTAATTTAAATTTGATTACAATTTTAAATTTATTACCCACATCCTAAGAAATAAGGCCTGCAGTAAATATACCACACACACACACACCCTTCTGACCAAATACCGCAACGCAGACTGAGGCTAAAGAAAAACTTACAAAATCTACACAACATATGTAGACCAAATCCTCGAACCTTTAAACCAACGACCGTCATTAACCACAAATCCTTTACTTAACAGTACGTAAATTTTTTGGCACAGGGCCGTCCTCCAAGATAAGCGCACATACAAACCTACTCCACTGCACTCCCACCCCTGTCACAAAAAAAAGGGGAGCGGTAATTTATATGCGCATATCATTTGACCTTGAGCCAAGGCAAGCAACCCTATACTCCACCCAGGACCTTTCCTACTCGCTGAGTCGTAAAGACCACCAACTGTCGCACGAGTCTAATTAAACACTCTCCACATAGAGAAATGAATTTGGGTCACATCATTATACGAGTATAAGTGGGTCGGTCTCTCTCCGTCTGCCAAAGCGTTTTTAATTTTATGATTTACATAAAATTACCAAAAAGTTAATTTATTTTCAAGCCTTTTGGCTTGTTGGCTTTAGTCTGTGGGTGTGTGTTTGTGTTTGGCCTGACTTTGCGCCTCAACCCTTTCGACTTCTTCCTTCATCAAAACAAAAAGATAACATGACATCTTTAAAGCAGCAACCTCAATTAAGATATTAAACCGGGCGTTCAAATAATGAGAGGCTGTCGACTCTTTGTTGAGTATGTAGGGATGGGAGCGTGATTTAAACAAAATGGATGTCGGCATGAAATTCTTTTGAATTCCACGCTCGGGCAGCTCATCAGTGCCAGGTAATTTGTTGTTCTTTAGCCTTTGTATGGCTAAACAGACTTCCTGTTGGGTCAACGGGTCAATCTCTGTGTTGTCGATTGGTGGCATCGCTACTTCTCTAGAGGTGGCATCAAGTTCGTCATCACCTCCCAGTAGGTTAGAGAAGTAATTTCTCCATTTGTCAAGTGCCACTTGCGGATCCGTGACCAGATTCCCGTGATCGTATTTGCATTGTGTCTTTGAGTTCCCCTTCTGAGACGCGTTACTAGTGCGCTAATAGGAAATACCTGGAGCCGTATTTGAACCTTCTGTTTATTTTATTTTCAGAGTACTAAAAATTGCTTAATCTGGTTCATAAATTTATTCGATGCCATTCTATATTCACCTCAGGTTCTCGACTAACATCTCTTTTGATTCTGGAAAGGTATTTTCCTGGGCATTTTTGTTCTACGAACAAGGCGTTTTGGTCTCAGGTTAACCCTAACCTAGCTACTAACCTACCTAACCACTAACCTAACTAAAGCCAACCAAACCCAACCAAACCATGGGACAAAACTAAACCTAACTAAACCATGGTATTAGCTCCCTATAAAATAAAGGCCTGCGAAATGTATTTCTTCGGTGTCTACTTAAAGTAGCTGACGTTTGAGACAACGTTATTTACCAAATACACGTAGCTTCAGCTGCTCACGCCTTTGTGGCGACGCAACCAAAACAGGTTTCGAGGGGAATTTGTGCGGGAAGTACAAGAGTAACAGCAAATTAAAAATGAGCGCCGCAAAAAAAGACTCCGGCAGAAACGTCGACTGGTTGACACGATAACGCTGTAAAAGTAAAGAGCGAGTTGTTTGGCTGAACAAGGGCACTAGCAGTTAACGTGGCTGGTTTTGGCAGAGCGGAAAGTAGTTATGCATTTGGACTCGGAAGGAAGTTACCGGTACAAAGAAGCGCTTCAAGACGGTAGCGCAGGTGGGTATCCATTGGAGTCAACTTTACTAAATTGCGGAGTTTGATGGCGCAATGTCCTTTTTGCCGAATACATCAGCACTGCGGAAGAAAGTTCATAAAGTGAGCTTAAATAAATTAAACACCTTATGTCCTATTCCTCGCAGAACTCTTTCGATCACGATATAAGGAACCAAGTGAGTTATCCTTCCCAGATTCGTTGGTTGACTTTGACGAAGATGTGGTAGCTGTGAAGTCTTCGGCTGATTTTGATGTTGAAACGAGTCGGTATACTATATGTAAGTTATGCACAAATAATTGCTATGTATTTTCTGACAAAGTTCACCTCGTTTCAGAGAAAAGGACGCACGCCGAAAAAGTGTTCCTTAAAGAACAGCAGTGGCCGAGAGAATGTCGTGTGTCTTACAGGCGTATATGTACTTGTACTCACCCGTAACCATCATTGATATATCTTTATTTAAATTTTATTAAATTATTTTGATTTGTTTACGAACTGTTTTTTTTTACAGCGCCAAAGCAGCGCAAGGTTACTTTGAATCGTTTATCGATGAAAAACTGTGTTATCGTGTTAATAGCAGCGACTTAGCAGACTTGTAAGGGAATCTGCGAAATATCAACTTTTTCACGAGATTTTTCGCGAGCCGTGGATACCCCGCCCTTAAGTCTTTAAATATTCTTAGCAGCACATAATGGACTAATTTTCCACAATTTTGTTGGTGTAGTAAATTGGGGGGATTTTAAAAATTGTCTTTTGGGTGGACCGATGTTCGATATTGCCCATTGATGTATAAGCCCTACAAGCAAGTTGGGTGGTGGTTAAAAATTCTAGTCATAGATTTTCTGGACCTAAGGGGGCGTATGTAGTCAGGTAAAGCTGCTGATCGGTTCAACTTGGCGAACCCAGATTGATCCTGGTTTAGTGCGTCTCAAGTCGACTCACACCTCCTCGTGGTGACCACCGGAAACAGAGCAATGCATCCGCAACGCTGCTGGTTAATGTGAGCCTTCTCTCCCGGTATAGGTCCCGCCCTTCCCTAAATGGTATAATATATAGGGTTAGTGCGTCGGGTTGGGTACCCACCACCGTAAAAAATCTTCACCAATGAAAACTGCGACTACAATGCCTCGCCTGCTACAATGACCCCCTCTGACGACGACCCACGCAAACGATTTAAGGACAATGATTTTAGGATATGCACCTGGAATGTCCGCACTCTCAACAGAGATGGTGATGATATCGCCTTGGTGAATGTCCTCAAGAAATATTCATCGGACGTAACCGCACTTCAAGAAATGCGATGGATTGGATATGGGAGCAAGATAATAACGCTAGCAAAAGAGAAAACAGAACAGAAAACACCACCACCCTGGGAGATATTCCTACAGCGGGCATGTTTCCAAGTACGAGTTTGGGGGCGGCTTTGCAGTGAGTGATAGACTACGCCGCTCTGTCATCAGCTTCACCCCAGTTGACGAGCGGCTAACCGCGCTCAAACTTAAGCCAACATATTTTAATATAAGTCTTATCTGTGCTCACGCCAAAACAGAAGACAAGGACACCTCGACAAAAGACGAATTCTATGAGCGCCTGGAACAACTACACAAGATGGTGCAAGGCGTTTTTAACGCGAAAATCGGGAGAGAAGAAGTTTTTGGTTCGACAGTAGGCAGATTTGACCTTCATGAAACAACCTCCGGTAACGGAGAGAGGCTAATAGACTTCGCTGCGGGCCGAAACAGGGTCATAAGTAGTACCAGATTTGAACATCTCAACATCCATAGGGCGACCTGGAAGTCCCCTGATCAACGAACGCGAAATCAGATCGATCGCGTTGTGATCTACGGAAGTCATTCATCGAGTGTACTAAACGTGCGCGATTCAAGGAGCCAATATAAACTCGGATCATTACCTCGTCGCAGCCAAGGTACACACGCGGCTCAGTATGGCACATGCCTCACACTCTGGCACACGTCAAAAGCTATTCGTCGGGAAGCTGCAATCACAAGGGTCCTCTTAAGCCTATACAGCTAAACTCGCCCACCTGAGTCGGGAAACATCACCATTGTAAAATATAAAATTGGCTACACAGCCCCAAAAGGGCCAAACCAAGCCAAAAAACTTTTTGTTAGATGTTCCGAGGCGGGATTAAACCCCTGACCTCATGCAGAGCAGCCAGCACATTAACCGCTGGGCCACACGGCCAACCTCACCATTACCTTCCGATAACGTTGCGAAGTACGCAAAGCTCCGTCAAAATAGGAAATTACCTCTCCGAGCCATTTGATACCGAAAGAGGTCTTAGGCAGGGCGATACCTTTTCGAGTGGCTTCTTTAATGTACTGATGGAATATATACTAAGCCAGTGCCTACATGCCAACAGAACGGGCGCCTTTATTCATAAAGATCTAATGCTACATATGGGTCATTCTTTTTATAAACCTAACAGTTAAAAAAATTTTTATTTTTCATTTTAATAAAATAATAATCGACATGCCCATCATAACGTAATTTTGCAGTTTTGCACGAATTTTTTTGTTAATTTTTATAAACAATTTCAAAAATCGTCAAAAACGGAAAAATGAAAAAAGGGTTTTTTAAAACGTGATATCTCAGGTTTGGTTTATCGGACAGGTCTCAAATTGATACTGGTGAAAAGTATTTTACTGTAGCTACCAAATAATATTTTTATAGATTTTTAAATTATTTAATAATATATAATTGTTAGCTAAAAATTATTTATAATTTTTTTCTCAGTGTTCACCACCATGATATAGCTTCTAAGCATAAACAATTTATTGTCCTAAACGTAACTTTAAACTTTGAGTTTTCAAAAAGATGGAGACTTTTAAGTTTAAACGTTATGAATTTTAGTTATAAACAAATAAAAAGTTGCCCCTAAAGAATGCGTTAAACACTCAGTCAGTTTCAAAGCTCTTACGACGGAAACTTAGCAAGGGGCTTTAATATATCAAGCTTTTCAAAGATCCGTCAATTACGTATAGCTGCCATACGAATGTTATGATTAATTGCATTTTGTTGTGGATTAGGTGACCAGAGTTTTGAAAGTATATTATCAAATTCAGCATTTCTATGGCAGCTATATGATATAGATGTCCGATCTGTGTGAAGTTGGCAATTTTGAAAAGCTTGATAAATATAAAGCACACCAAGCGTTTCAATCACATGACTTTAAAAACTGACTACGTGAGAAATTTTATTTAAGGGCATCTTTTATTTGTTTATAACTTTAAAAATTCATAACTTTTAAACCATACAAGTCTCCATCTTTTGAAAACACCAAAATTTAAGTTATATTTAGGGCAATAAATTGTTTATCCTGGTTATATCAGGTGGTGGTTAACACTAGAAAAATTATAAATAATTTCTTAGCAACAATTACTTAATATTATTAAATAACAGTAAATCTATACAATTATAATTTGAGTAGCTACAGTAAAATTTTTACCAATATCAATTTGGAGACTCCGTCCGATAAACCAAACCTGAGATATCACGGGGCTTAAAAACCCTTTTTTCATTTTTCCCGTTTTTGACGATTTTTGAAATTGTTGTAAAATTAACAAAAATTTTTGTGCAAACTGCAAATTACGTTATGATGGGTATGTTGAGATCTAATTGGTGGAATTATTTTTTATTAAATGAAAATAAAATTTTTTTTTAACTGTTCGGTTTATAAAAGAATGACCCATATGCCGATGATATTGACATTGTCGGAAAAACCGAACGGGCGGTAAGCAGGGCCGGTTAGAGATTGAGATGCGGTCTGAA
>JAEIFU010000577.1:0-117898 GCA_018904235.1 Lordiphosa stackelbergi
TGTAATGTACACCTGTACCATTCCACCTTAAAGCTGACCAAAACGACAATATTGTCAGCCCACAGTAGCATAAGAACATGCACCAATCATTCACACGCACGGTCCTATCTTTGAGTGTACTCTAAAGAACCAGCAGCAGCACATATGACCTTTCAACATCCCTATGCACATAGATGTTAGCATGTACTGGCCTCAGACAAGGCACATGTGACCACTCTGTTCCTTTAGACATGGGCTATACGTTTACTTAGCACGAAAGTCGGGTGGGATATCTGGCTTAAGACTAGCATAACAGCCTGAGGGGGGGTTCTTGACCCTGTGACTAAGCAACACCCATGCATATAGATAATATCCCTGATGCCATAACACGATAAAATAAATTGAAGAAAAGATTGTCCGTACTATCACCGACTCCAGTTTAAGCTAGCCTGATGTACTGGCTGCTGCGCTCTTGACCCACCCTACCGATGATTCTTCCATTGCGCGATCATTTGGAAAAATCCCAAAGTCATTTACGACATCCGCTTTACACCTTACATTACTTTACAAGGAAAATATTTTAGATTCAGTGATCCATAATAATAACAAATTTATTCATTCAAGCATTTTTGTTCCCTAGCATGTTTTCCATTTTGTTTTCAGGGTATTAACCAATTTTAAGTCAAAGTATTTCTATAATTAAAGTAAAAAAAACTGGATTTCAAAAAATATACCAAAATTAAATGATACTCTATCTTCATAAGTTGTGTTGATTAATAATATGTTTGAGTATATATGAGATATAGAAACTAAGGTATTAAGAAGGCATAATGGCTACAAAGTTTATATGATTATGTTTGTATATATATATATGTGGTTATTCATAAAAAGATAATATTTGTATTCAATTAATTCTAATAATATAAAATTATTCCCATTCAGGTTATGTTTCAAAAATACAAAGGAGGAATTTCAAGTACTCCATAAGGGTTAAAGCAGCGCACAGCTGTTTGCAAAAAAAAAAGGCAAACACAACGATAAATAGTATGCATGAGCACACAACAACAACGCAAGAGAAAATATTTTTTTCTTTTATGACTTGGTTTGCATTACGTTACGTTATAACGGTATTTCGTTACGTTAAATTTACTTCTTCCAATTAAATTTTTTTTTTTTCTGACATGTGCACAAATCACTCAATCAAACACTCGTTTCGCTTTCTTTTTACAACTCACCCATCTTAAAATCCGCCGAAGGCCTTCGTGGTTCTGGAGATGATTCGATGTTTTGCTAGATGATATTTGGACAAGAGCATAATTATGGCATTTGATCAGATTGACTTTGCACAAAAAAACTTCATTTCCTAACAATTCTTTTAGCAAATACAAATTTTTTGATTTTTGTAGTGAACTTTTTCCACGATTATGCCATTTTCAATACTTTGATTTTAACACAACTCAGAAAAATTATAACCGAACAATAAAATTTAGGATGTTGACTGCACAAAATTCACTAATTTTAATCTTTACTTTGACTGCATCTTGTATAAACCCGCTCAATGGGCTGTGGGTGTTTTTTGACCCATCCTCACTACACTTTCACTTGAATGAAGATCTTGATGGCGGCTTTGATGACTGCAACTCCTCCTTGAACACAGGTTCGGGTTAATTTACACTCGCTTGATTTTCTGGATTTCTTAGATCTCACTGTGCTCTGGCGATCAGCATTCGACAGTGTCAGTGTATTTAGTGGGCGGCTGGGTCAAAGGTTTCTGTGACCTGGCAATTGAAAGCGAGCAAGGTGGCTACCAGACGGACTTGGCTGACTTGGAGACAGCACTGGCGCTTCTGCTTATGCTGCTGCAGAGACCTTTGAAGCCTCTCCTGTCGAGCTCGTGGCACCTGCTGCCTAGATATATGTGGTTGACCACCCGTTTCCACACTTTAACACTGATCCTTGAACGAAGTGCCAGCTGTGAGTGGAGCGTAAAGGAAATTAGATTTTTGTCTCGGATTTGCGCTACTCGAGCAATATTTACCTGGCCAAAGCCCTTAGATGTGATCAGTATCCACGCAACTGCGTTGGACTGATTCAGGTCTTCCAAAGACGGTTGCCTGGCGCTGCATAAAAGAAAAACCCTGAAGGTTATGTCTTTTCTTTTGGGAAAAAGTTAATTTTCAGAGAAATACGAACTCACGCAAAGAAATATCCCTCGAGACTTGTGGCAAATCTCTTTAGAGTAAATATAGATGATCTTGCGGCCTTGAAACAACTCGGATGGCTAAGATTAAGCCGGATTAATTCCGATTTAGCCTTGCTTTTAAATTGGTATGTGACTTCTAGTTTTAATGCGTGTGTTTTCGTCGGCGTCTCGCAAAAAAAGAACGCTGCCGAGAAGCTAGCAGAGGAAGGCAAGCTCGAGCTGAGTGAGAGAGAGCGCGCTCTCAAACAACGGTTTCTCTCTGTGCTTCCATTATCGTGAACAGCTCTGACACGTATGCAAAAGGGGTTGCCACTTAGTTTAAAAATATCGATACCATTTACAAATTCAAACAAGACGTTGGGTTCAAAGTGCCAAACGAAATTCTTGAACATCTTAAACCGATTTGAAAATTCATACAACAGTAATTGTACATTACACCACAGGATGTTTCTAGAAGCGAGCTTCGGAGAAATGTCCTGAAAAAAACAATTACTATTGTCTTATGTCTTTAGCGTGAAAAGTTCCGATGAGTTTTCCTTGCAAGTCTTCTAACACGTAATAGCAATTTCCTACTTTTTCTTTAACACGAGATTTCAACCATGCTAGGCTTAGTTTCGCATTTATGTTTTTCGAAAAGTTGCTTTGGCCAAAGTTGCGCCTATAGACCTCTTGGCCTGCTTTAAAATTAACCTCACGTGATCGAAAGTTGTAATTTTTAGCGTTTTGCTCATGAGCCTTCTCTATATTTTGCTTTAATTCTTTGCGTAGCACCTGGAGTTGATCCTCACGCCGTAAGACATTCTGCGATTCCTCTAATAGGTTGACTTTACGCAAGAGATTATAGTGCGTGCCGTGAGTTGCCATATCAAACCCATAAAGAGCGTGAAATGGTGAACATCCTATACTCTGGTGATGTGAGTTACGAAGTGCACAACTAATTCCCTGAATATGAATGTCCCATTTGGTCTGATCGTCTTTTAAGTATGCTCTAATGGCTGAGATAATGGAACGGTTTACTCTCTCTGAAGCGTTGGACTGAGGCGAATACAGAGCAGTGTACCGATGCTTAACTCCTAGTGAAGTTAACCAAGCATTAAACTCTACAGCCTTGAACTGTGATCCGTTATCACTGACCAGTGTCTCGGGAACCCCATAAGTGAAGAATATCTGGTCCTGCAAATAATCTTGGATAACTGATGCTGAAAACTTCTTAAGAGGACATAACCAGTGAAACTTTGACAGATGGTCTAGAACTATTAGCAATCCAATATGGCCGCTTTTGCTTCTCGGATAGGGTCCTAAAATGTCGACATACATACACTGGAAAGGTCGGTCGGATACTGACGGTTTACCCATAGGAGGTTTAAGTGTAACATTGGGAGCTTTTGTTGACTTGCAAATCTCACATGAACGCACATACTCTCTAACTTCTGATACCATTCCAGGCCAGTAGAAGTTTCTTCGGATTAACTCCAATGTTTTTGCCATTCCGCCATGCGCTGAGATGACAGAGTCGTGTGCACGCTTTAGAACATCTTTCGCCAATTCCTTTGGAATCCAGAGCTTCCAGCTCTTACACCTATTAATTTCATTACCATCATCGTGTTCCGTTCGAATGTAGACATACCTATCTATTACTTTCAAATCTGGATAATCGCTCTCGTTAGCAGATATCTTGGTTTTCAACTTTTCATAGTCCTCAGCGTCGAAATAGTGAGAGTCTAGGTCTACTTCAGGACTAATTTCTTCCACCTCTGCAATTTCTTCAGAGAACATTCGAGAGAGCGCGTCGGGAACAACATTGTCACTACCTCTTCTATGACTAACATTAAACTTGTAGCCTTGAAGACGGATGGCCCATCTTGCTAACCTACCCTTTAGATTTGGTTGCTTCATCAGCCATACCAAACTGGCGTGATCAGTGATCACTTCAAATTCTTGGAGTTCTAGGTAGCATCGAAACTTCTCTATAGCTTCCAGAGCTGCTAGGCATTCGCGCTCTGTCACGCTATAGTTGCGTTGTGCAGTGTTGAGTTTCTTGGACATGAATGCGATTGGCTTCTCTACGCCTTCTTTTGAGATTTGTACCAAAACAGCCCCAATGCCAAAATCGCTTGCATCACAGTGTACAAAAAACTTCCTCTCGAAATCAGGATTCTGTAGAACAGGAGCTGATGTGAGAGCTTCTTTCAGTTTCTCGAACGCTTTCTGAGCCGATTCGGTCCACAAAAACTTCTTCTTCTGAGACAGCAGTTCAGTGATTGGGAACACAAGATCCGAAAAGTTTGCTACGAATCTACGATACCATCCTACTAAGCCGAGAAAGCTTCTCGCTTGCCTTAGCGTCTTTGGTGATGGCCATGACATGATCGAGTCGATTTTCTTGGGATCCGTTGATATGCCTCCATTCCCTATAACATATCCTAGGTACTCAACCTTGGTTACGCAAAATTTACTTTTCTTAATATTGAGAGTCAAGTTGGCTCTTCGAATCTGCTCAGCGATTCGTACCAAAACAGATACGTGGCTTTCAAAGTCATCCGAGACAATAATTAAATCATCTAGGTAGCCGAAGACGCAGTATTTAAGTTCAGGGGGAATCAACTCATCCATCAACCGACACATCGTTTGTGCAGCGTTGCACAACCCAAATGGCATAACGGTGTATTGATAGAGTGGACGTCCTGGGACCGTGAATGCTGTAATCGCTCTCGATTCTTCGGACAGCCCAATTTGCCAAAATGCGTCTTTCAAGTCAATTTTCGTAATAATATTTGCTTTGGGCAATCTTGCGAAAATTCCTAAGATGTTCGGTAGTGGATAAGCATCCTTACGGGTACTTTCATTTATTTTTCGCGCATCTAAGCACAATCGGACCTTTTCTGGTTTCACCACCAATCTCATAGGTGAGCTCCAAGGACTGTTTGACTTCTCTATCACTCCTAAAGACAACATTCGATCAATTTCCTGAAACATGAGTTTCTCAACTGCTGGCGAAACAGGATAAAAACGCTGTTTAACTGGTTTAGCGCCATTGATGTCTATTTCGTGTTGCAGCCACGACGTCCGCCCTAATCCTTCCTTTTCTGAATTTGGAAACAGGTTAATTACGGATTCCATACGCTTTCGCTGCTCGTCTGACAAGGGAAAGTAGTTTTCGTCCTTGTCCCTGTTGTCAAAAATCTCATTAGGGAAATCTATTGATGAAACGAGACCGGGTGCTAAGTTGAATTTCTTCCAGAAATCTATGCCGAGTATTATACGTTTGTCTAAAGAAGGGATAATAAAGAAAGTTATCTCCTGCGCTTTGCTCTGATATTCTACTTTAGCTCGAACGGATCCAATTACTGAGTGCTTTCTCCCATCTGCTGTCTTAACGCCTGAGTTAAGCTTAACATACCGTGGATAATTCGACCAATCAAGTGTTGCTAAGTTAGCTCCTATGCAGCTTATGTTTGCGCCAGTATCCAACAATCCGAGTTCTGAAAAGTCGAGAAACGAGACATGTGCGTAAAATCTTCCATCAGCTGCTTCGCTTACAACTGCTGAAACAAGCAATTTTCTCGTTCTCCTCACTTTTTTCCAGAAGTTACGCATACGTAATGTAGACCTTCTAGGATTGCTTCTAATACTGTGAATCGTATCTTGGAATATTCGTGCTCGTGCTTCTGTATACATTTTAAATCTCTCGTGATATGGTCGTATGGGATACATCCGGGTATTTTTGTCTATATCTGGGTTGATTATTTCCGGTTTGGCAGTATCTGCAGTATTTTCTTGCACATCTGCAGTCTGTAGTACTGGCGTTTGAGCCAGTATGAAATTAGAATTTGGGTTATTCTCTAGTTTGGGGCCATTCGAGTGTGTCGCACCGATGGACCCTTGTTGAAGTTTCCCGAACGTTTTTGGCAAACTTCACACTGTGGCTTATAAACATCTCTTGCCCCGCATCCGTAACAGAAAATGCGTCTGTCTTTGAGACACATATCCCAAGGATGCCCTTCTTCATCACAGTTCCAGCACTTAAAAGTCTTGGTGCTGCGTTGAACTGCGTTAATTTCAGGATCTATATCTTCAGAGTCAGATATATCAGATTGCTCCTTGATCCCTGCAACCTTGTGCCTATATGAAGGTTGACCTCCATTACTTTTGGCTGAACCCTTATCGACGTCTCCTGTTAGAAAGTGTTCTCTTTTCAAAACCAGCTGACGTAAATGAGCTACTGACCTAACGTGGACATACATAAGAGCCTCTCGTACTTCTTTAACCATATTACGCTGCAGCTGCTGAACAAGACTGTAATCTTCCATTGGCAATGTTAACCGAGATACGAGAGTCATGATGTCATCATAGAATGTCTCGAACGGTTCTCCGACTTTTTGCTTTCTGGCTCTTATTTCTTCATAAATTAGATCATCATCCTTATTGTCGTCATACTGCTCCATAATATCCGCACAAAAACTTTTCCACTTAACCTCTAAGTGGTCTTTGCGGTAACGCCAGTACCACTCCCTTGCTCTTCCGGTTAGGATGATATGTAAGTTTTTACATAACACCGTAGTGTCGTCCTGAAGACAATCTGAGGTAAGTGATTTAACTCTGTATAAAAACTCCTGCACAGTAGGACCGTTAGATGAGCCATCAAATTTGATGCCCCAACTTTGTACTATCTGGGTTGCTTTTTCGGGGCGAATTGAAGAACTAACTGGCGAAACAGATCTTGGAGATCCAAATATTACACTTTGTCGCTGAGTCGGCGTTCCTTCAGAGTTACGATCTTGCCTACTAGAAACATTATTGTTCAAATTAAGATCGGCAAATCGGCGAGCTATTAGATCTTCCATTTTGTCAAAAATGCGATCATAATCAATCTCCATTTGCAAGGATGAAGCGCTGCCTCCATGCGTACGGATCGGATGTGTTTGGGGATAATGATGCTGCCTTTGATTGCGCCAAGGACCTTGTCTTTGTTGTTTTTTACTACGTGTTCCTAGTGCTGGTCCTAGTTCTAAGGAAGCATTATCTAAATTTATAGTTTCATTCATGCTTAATGGTGGTTCGTTCTCACCTACATTTGCAGTTTCATTGACCGAGTCTACTGGTTTGCTTTGGGTGAAGTTCGATTTCTTAACAGCACCCTTGCTTCCTAAACGGTCATCAGCAGTCATTACAAAAACGCACAAGTCTTTTGCATGACACAACTTTCTGCAGACTTGACATTCCTGATTGATATCAATGTACTTCGAGATGCATACTCGATGGAAAATGTGACTGCACTTCGTACTCACCAAGTCTTCTGTGTCTAACAGGGCTTGCGAACAAATAGAACATTTTGCACCTGCCAAAGTCATTGTTGTGACGGCTGTGCTCAAATTCTCGTTACTGCGTGTTATTGGCATTTTGAAGAATAACATTCACAATTTGTATACGATTTTCTTTTGTAAACTTATACTTTCTGGTTACTTTAGAAAAAAAATTTTATTTTCCTAATTTTGTTTTTTGTTGTAGTGTTCTTATAAACATGATATTTTTCCTTGTATTGTAAGTAAGGGTAAAGAAGATGAAGGGTGTAGTACTATTTTGAAGGAAGAACTAAGCTTTTTGATCGCTTCTGCTATCAATCTGCGAAGTCTTAGGAAGTATCTCATCAACCAAACGTAAAAATCTTTGATGGCTGCGGCTGGGGAATGATATCGAAGCTAAGTGGACGGATTATCGGGCCAATGCCAATGATCTCGTAATTCCATTCAAAGTAAGAAACATCAACACCGCGCGCTCAAAAAAAAACTTGAACAACAGTTCATAAAACAAAAGAAAGGGATTTGTTCTCAATCTATTTATAGTCCAAGCTGAGAAACCGTTGTAGCCTAATTCCAGGGTACGGTAATCGCATCGGCAATCAACCATACTTCCACTAGCGACTAACAATTGAACTGAACCGACTACAAATAAAGCGTTAACAAAACAAAGAATATGGAAAGATTAATTTCTTTAACAAAATTTCTCCGAATAATTAATCCATTCTTTGCGGATGAATATTCGGACTATGGCCAAACTTCACAATTCCTGCATCGAACTAACAAACTTTCAAATCAATTTAAATTAAACAAACCGACTATTCCGAAAAGAATTAAATTTGAATTTAAACTTATTGGCTAACAACTCAGTAAGCTACTACAATACTAAAATGCACAGTGGTCGAGTAATTGGACTTGCCAAGAATCGAAATTCCGACAAATACAGCTTCAGCATATAGCAGTTTCATTTGCTCTTAGGCCAAACTAAAAAATTTACGAGAAAGAGTGGAATGCTGGATCGAGTAAGAACCAGTCTTATGAAGGATAAAGCAAATTATAGAAATAGAATAGAAGATATGCCAAGACAATAGGAATTCAAGAAAAAAAGGACTAGAATCAATCGAGAAACAAGCGTATCGCAAACTTGAAGTATTTAGCGAAGGCTTCACCTGTTTTTTCAACTTAATCTTGCCCTAAACGTTGGGCGCCAAAATATATGTAATGTACACCTGTACCATTCCACCTTAAAGCTGACCAAAACGACAATATTGTCAGCCCACAGTAGCATAAGAACATGCACCAATCATCCACACGCACGGTCCTATCTTTGAGTGTACTCTAAAGAACCAGCAGCAGCACATATGACCTTTCAACATCCCTATGCACATAGATGTTAGCATGTACTGGCCTCAGACAAGGCACATGTGACCACTCTGTTCCTTTAGACATGGGCTATACGTTTACTTAGCACGAAAGTCGGGTGGGATATCTGGCTTAAGACTAGCATAACAGCCTGAGGGGGGGTTCTTGACCCTGTGACTAAGCAACACCCATGCATATAGATAATATCCCTGATGCCATAACACGATAAAATAAATTGAAGAAAAGATTGTCCGTACTATCACCGACTCCAGTTTAAGCTAGCCTGATGTACTGGCTGCTGCGCTCTTGACCCACCCTACCGATGATTCTTCCATTGCGCGATCATTTGGAAAAATCCCAAAGTCATTTACGACATCCGCTTTACACCTTACATTACTTTACAAGGAAAATATTTTAGATTCAGTGATCCATAATAATAACAAATTTATTCATTCAAGCATTTTTGTTCCCTAGCATGTTTTCCATTTTGTTTTCAGGGTATTAACCAATTTTAAGTCAAAGTATTTCTATAATTAAAGTAAAAAAAACTGGATTTCAAAAATATACCAAAATTAAATGATACTCTATCTTCATAAGTTGTGTTGATTAATAATATGTTTGAGTATATATGAGATATAGAAACTAAGGTATTAAGAAGGCATAATGGCTACAAAGTTTATATGGTTATTTGTATATATATATATGTGGTTATTCATAAAAAGATAATATTTGTATTCAATTAATTCTAATAATATAAAATTATTCCCATTCAGGTTATGTTTCAAAAATACAAAGGAGGAATTTCAAGTACTCCATAAGGGTTAAAGCAGCGCACAGCTGTTTGCAAAAAAAAGGCAAAAACAACGATAAATAGTATGCATGAGCACACAACAACAACGCAAGAGAAAACCTTTTCTTCTTTTATGACTTGGTTTGCATTACGTTACGTTATAACGGTATTTCGTTACGTTAAATTTACTTCTTCCAATTAAATTTTTTTTTTTTCTGACATGTGCACAAATCACTCAATCAAACACTCGTTTCGCTTTCTTTTTACAACTCACCCATCTTAAAATCCGCCGAAGGCCTTCGTGGTTCTGGAGATGATTCGATGTTTTGCTAGATGATATTTGGACAAGAGCATAATTATGGCATTTGATCAGATTGACTTTGCACAAAAAAAAAATTCATTTCCTAACAATTCTTTTAGCAAATACAAATTTTTTTGATTTTTGTAGTGAACTTTTTCCACGATTATGCCATTTTCAATACTTTGATTTTAACACAACTCAGAAAAATTATAACCGAACAATAAAATTTAGGATGTTGACTGCACAAAATTCACTAATTTTAATCTTTACTTTGACTGCATCTTGTATAAACCCGCTCAATGGGCTGTGGGTGTTTTTTGACCCATCCTCACTACACTTTCACTTGAATGAAGATCTTGATGGCGGCTTTGATGACTGCAACTCCTCCTTGAACACAGGTTCGGGTTAATTTACACTCGCTTGATTTTCTGGATTTCTTAGACAGTGTCAGTGTATTTAGTGGGCGGCTGGGTCAAAGGTTTCTGTGACCTGGCAATTGAAAGCGAGCAAGGTGGCTAGCAGACGGACTTGGCTGACTTGGAGACAGCACTGGCGCTTCTGCTTATGCTGCTGCAGAGACCTTTGAAGCCTCTCCTGTCGAGCTCGTGGCACCTGCTGCCTAGATATATGTGGTTGACCACCCTTTGCCACACTTTAACACTGATCCTTGAACGAAATGCCAGCTGTGAGTGGAGCGTAAAGGAAATTAGATTTTGTCACGGATTTGCGCTACTCGAGCAATATTTACCTGGCCAAAGCCCTTAGATGTGATCAGTATCCACGCAAATGCGTTGGACAGATTCAGGTCTTCCAAAGACGGTTGCCTGGCGCTGCACAAAAGAAAACCCGTGAAGGTTATGTCTTTTCTTTTGGGAAAAAGTTAATTTTCAGAGAAATACGAACTCACGCAAAGAAATATCCCTCGAGACTTGTGGCAAATCTCTTTAGAGTAAAAATTGATGATATTGCGGGTTTAAAACAACTCGGATGGCTAAGATTAAGCCGGATTAATTCCGATTTAGCCTTGCTTTTAAATTGGTATGTGACTTCTAGTTTTAATGCGTGTGTTTTCGTCGGCGTCTCGCAAAAAAAAGAACGCTGCCGAGAAGCTAGCAGAGGAAGGCAAGCTCGAGCTGAGTGAGAGAGAGCGCGCTCTCAAACAACGGTTTCTCTCTGTGCTTCCATTATCGTGAACAGCTCTGACACGTATGCAAAAGGGGTTGCCACTTAGTTTAAAAATATCGATACCATTTACAAATTCAAACAAGACGTTGGGTTCAAAGTGCCAAACGAAATTCTTGAACATCTTAGACGTTAATAAGGCTGCATGAAGACAGGCCGGAGAGTGGTGGCAGTGGAGGTGGTAGCAAACCGTTAGAGAGAGTTTTTTTTTTTTTTTTGATTTGCTTTGAGAGCTAGGAGAAAAAATAAAGTGCGGTACTCGCGTCGCGTGTGTGTGTGTGTTCCTTATTCTTTTTCTGCCCCCCTTCCCCTTTTTGCATCTAAATAGAACAGCAATTCCTCATCTTCCGATGCTGGCGCCAACATCAAAAGAATGGTAAGTGTTTTTTTTAATTTTTTGTAAAAAAAAAATTAGATCAAAGGGAGAGTAAAGGAAAACACTGACACGCAGTTGACGGACTACGAGAACATTATGAGTAACAGGCGATCAGAAAGGGTAGATGCATGCTAAGCTCTCAGCGGAAAGAGACACACTTATATTAAAGCATTTATTAATGCCATTTAATTAATCTTTGTTTACATGCCCTTTGCTACTGCAATTTGTCTGTTTCCTTTTTTTTTTTGGAGTTACACATGAAGTTTATAATTTCGTATGATTATTTTTTTTTCTTACAATTAGTTTTTCTGTTTTTCTATATAGTTTTTTTCTTGAATTGTTAATTTTATATGTCAGAAAACTTTGAAAATGAATTATATGATTGTAATTAATATTGTAAACATGAATTGTTAAAAATCTTTTTATTGAGCTGGAATTGGGGGGGTATTTGTGATGGTGTAGCCGCAGGAGGTCAATCTCAAAGAGGGTGAAAAGGACTTGAGTGACGAAAGATTGAGGGGATCAACTGCAATGGCTAAGGTTGATTCAATGGCCACGCATTCGCGTGGGAGGTGTGGGACAAGGCCAATCCGCCGATCATGCACATGATCAAGCTGACGAGTACAGGGTTGCCCATATTCGACGGACCCATCTGGCAACGCCATAACTTTTGACAGAGATGTCAGATCGCTTAATGACATACCGCGTTTGAAGCGTCAGTCCAAGCAGATTTTTACCATGGAACAATACACGCCACGCGAGCGCTCTGAAATAGTTGAAATTTACATTCAACAGAACAAGTCAATTGTGAAAACTCAACGTGCTTTTAAAAAATTAAAAATTAAGCCCATTTCACATTGAATGGGACCGTAAATAAGCCAAATTGCCGTATTTACGCCACTGAAAATCCTCAGGAGATTCAAGAAGTGCCTCTTCATGACGAAAAAGTCACAGTTTGGTGCGGCGTTTGTGCGAAAACGGTCATTGGGCCGTTTTTCTTCCAAAATGAAAATGGCCATGCTGTTACCATCAACCAGGAGCGTTATCGCGACATGATGACCAATTTTGTGATGCCAATTATTCGTCAAAAGCGTATGAGGCAGTTCTGGTTTCAACAAGACGGCGCTCCACCGCACACAATTCGCATAACAATCGATTTTCTGAAGAAGTTGTTTCCGGGCCGTTTGATGTCGAAAAGTGGTGATTTGGACTGGCCACCGCGTTCGCCCGATTTGACGCCGCCTGACTTCCTCTTGTGGGGATATTTGAAGTCAAAGGTTTACGTTAACAAGCCAAGGACCGTAGAAGAGCTCAAGGACAACATTCGTGAAGAAATAGCCGCTATTCCAGCCGAAATGTTGGCGAAATCGATGGAAAATGCTGCAAAAAGGGCACAATACGCCATCAACGCCAGAGGCGGCCATTTGAGAGATATCATATTCAAAAATTGATGTAAACAAATCTACTTGGAACAAATTTAATGATTAAGATTGCCAACCGCCAAATTTTTATTTTTTTCTTTGATTTTTAAAAAAAAAACATGGGTCCGTCGAATATGGGCAACCCTGTATGTGTGAGAGAGTGAGAGCGCTTGTAATGGTCGAGTCTGTATGGGTGAATGTAAGAGAATGAATGTATCCGTGGGATACTAGGTATGAATGCGAAGGGTTTGTGTGAGTGCTAAGAACATATGGGGTTAAATGTGCACGACAGCTTGTGGGTGGACCAGACATCTTTATTAGACGGACTTCGTATATATCTATCTACAATAGGCACGAACGAATATATAAATGTATTGTGTGTGTTTGGGATAGGATGGCATCCGAAGGGACCACCCCGCATACGGCGAACTTTGTCGGGCTGTCAGCGTGCCAAACTGGAGCGCAATCCTACTCCATGGGAGTACCTACAAACACAACAATTGGCGCCCAACGTATTGTGCTAGGACAGTGAGAGTTGAATAAGATATGTTAACGTAACTTTCTATTTGAATTACAATTTAGTAATATTTTTGCTGAGTGTCTGCTACCCTAAGAATCCATTTTTTTTTTCAATATTTCCTGGTGAGGCAGAACGGGGGTGTAAGTAATAAATCAAGGGGGGTAAGCTAGGTCACTGCGTTCTGTAACGTTGTTATTTGCAAGCAGAACTGAGGTTGGCAATAGGCAAAGGAAAAAATAGAGTAGCAAAATAGGAGCCACCTCGTCTGAAAATTTGGTTGGCTAGTGTCAATGCTAGATTGGGGTGGTATCCAAGTGCTGCTCAATGACAGTGGGGGGTGGGGAAGAACAGGTTAGCATAAAACGGACAGAAGACCCTTGAAGGAAGGACATATTTTGGGAGAACGGCCATTGCAGATGCCCCCAAAATTAAAGCTCATTAAATTTTGTATGAAAAATATCAGCACAAAGGAAAAGTTACAGAAATTTTAGAAATAAAAGTTTCAAAATTGGTAGAGAAAAATATTAGAATTGGAGTTACAAGAATACTGTGAAGTTTCAGAGGTTGGGATCCAACTTAAATTTTATTTGTAGATAGAAAAAAAAGGGAGTTTGAAAAAAAAAATATATATATATACAGCTCAGCCACAGGTTCAAGCTGGAGTAGGTGGAATACCAGACGAGTCGTCGACGGAGGATACGTCTGCTCCTTGGTTACAAGTACATCCATCAGGACTAGATCGCTTGAACCTAAAATTTGATGGCTCAGGTCAGGGGATGACTGTGGAAAGCTTTCTGTTTAGAGTGGAAAGAATGCAGGCGCAATATGGAGTGACCACAGATCAGGTTTTCCGAGAGTTCCATTGTTTGCTGGGAGGAGCAGCGGCTAAATGGTACTGGCAAGTGATAGAGGCAGAGGATAAGAAGTTCGGATATCTTTCACTCAAGCAGGAGCTAACAGCAGCATTCTCAACATCCGACAACGATTATGTAACAATAAAGGAGATAATGGATAGAAAACAGGGTGCTAACGAGTCATTTGAGGATTTTTATTCTGAGATACATAATATCCATTTCAAGTTGCGAAAAAAAAATCCCCGAGGCAAGCTTTGTAAACATTATAAAGGAAAATCTAAATACCCAGATGGGCAGTCTTCTTTATTCGTTGCCAGTAGAGTCTCTAGCAGCGTTCAAGAAGGAAGGCGTGAAAGCGGAAAAATGGCTCAGGGAAAGGCGTCAAAAGCCGCGATCAGTTCATGAAATAAGTACAGAGGTGGAGGAACAGGAGTATAAGGATTGTGCAGTTGAGGCCTTTCAAAGGAGTCAACGTCAGGGATCCGGAGGGGGTGTAAATTTTAGTAGAGGGATCTCTCAACCCTCGAAGTCGGACTTGGTACGATGAGGAGTGCCGACTTGCTACTGCAGAAAAAGACGCAGCCTACAGGAGAACTCTGCAGTCGGGAGCAACGCGGGCTGTTACGGAGCGATATCAGGAGAAAAGAAAGAGCGGAAGCGCCTCTTTAGAAGGAAAAAGAGCGAGCAGGAAAGGCGCATGCGCGAGGAAGTCGAGATGTTATTCGGCATGAGTGAGACTCGAAAATTTTACCAAAAAAATTAAGCAATTAACAGAAGGTTTTAAGCCCAGAGTCGCACAATGCAAAGACGAACACGGGAATCTGGTCACCGATCCGCAAGTGGCGCTTAACAAATGGAGAAGCTACTTCTCCAACCTACTGGGAGGCGATGACGAACATGATGCCGCCTCTAGAGAAGTAGCGATGCCACCAATCGACAACATAGAGATAGACCCGCCGACCCAACAGGAAGTCTGCTTAGCCATACAAAGGCTAAAGAACAATAAATCACCAGGCGCTGATGAGCTGCCTGCTGAATTGTTCAAGGCTGGAGGGGAAGAATTGGTAAGGTGCATGCACCAACTTCTTTGCCGTATATGGGTTGACGAAAGCATGCCCGACGATTGGAATTTAAGTGTTCTATGCCCAATCTTTAAAAAAGGAGACCCTGCAGTTTGCGCCAACTACCGCGGGATCAGTCTC
Source organism: Lordiphosa stackelbergi (assembly GCA_018904235.1). Classification (NCBI taxonomy): domain Eukaryota; kingdom Metazoa; phylum Arthropoda; class Insecta; order Diptera; family Drosophilidae; genus Lordiphosa; species Lordiphosa stackelbergi. Next base: position 15,488 of record JAEIFU010000577.1, read on the forward strand.
CTTCCCATTGCATATAAGGTTCTGTCGCGCATTATTTGTGAACGTCTTAAGCCGCTTATAAACACACTGATTGGACCTTATCAGTGTGGCTTTAGACCTGGTAAATCCACCACAGACCAGATATTCACGTTACGACAAATCCTGGAGAAGACCTATGAGAGAGGCATCAACACACACCATCTATTTGTTGATTATAAATCAGCCTTCGACACGCCGATAAGGTCAAGGTTTTTTGAAGCCCTGTCTACCCTTGGTATACCAGCAAAGTACGTCCGTCTTTGCATGATGACGTTGAGAAGTACACAAAGCTCCGTCAAAATAGGAAAGAACCTTTCCGAACCATTTGATACCAAGAGAGGTTTTAGGCAGGGCGATACCTTATCGTGTGACTTCTTCAATCTACTGATGGAATATATACTGCGCCGGTGCCCACATGCCAACAGAACGGGCGCCTTTATTTATAAAGATCTAATGCTACTCGCATATGCCGATGATATCGACATCATCGGCAAAAACGAACGGGCGGTAAGCAGGGCGTTTTCAGAGATTGAGAGGCAGTCAGAACTGATGGGTTTGGCGGTAAATGAGGACAAGACGAAATACCTTGTATCCGCGGACAAAAAGTCCTTGCGTCTTGGACAATTTGTTACAATGGGAGAATACAACTTTAAAGTTGTTGAGGATTTTGTTTACCTCGGAACGACGATAACCAGCGACAACAACATCAGTCTGGAAATCCGACGAAGGATCACTCTTGCAAACCGATGCTTCTACGGGCTAAGTAGAGAGCTCAAGAGCAGAGACCTCAAGCGAAGAACAAAATTAGCCCTATACAAGTCGCTAATCATCCCAGTCCTGCAATACGGCGCAGAAGCATGGACAATGACAGCAGCGGATGAAGCGGCGATAGGCGTGTTTGAACGAAAGATTCTTCGGAGGATTTATGGACCTTTAAAAGTTGGCGAAGTTTTCCGCATTCGAAATAATGACGAACTGTATGAGCTCTATGGGGACACCTGTCTGGTCAAGCGCATAAAGCAACAGCGGCTGCGCTGGTTAGGCCATGTCACCAGGATGGACGAAGAAGCTCCAGTAAGGAAAGCTTATTATTCGAAGGCGGCTGACTACGGAGGAAGAGGCAGGCGGGGGAGACCTCGACTGAGATGGGATGACCAGGTTCGGGCAGACCTTGCCAAGCTTGGTTTGACCAATTGGTCCCAGCTCGCACGGAGCAGAAGCGACTGGCGGACATTGTTGGCAGCGGCCGAGACCGTCGAACGGTTGTGATGCATGCATCGGGCCAATTAAGAAGAAGAAGAAGAAGATCTCTCAACCCAACAATAGACCAGAAGATCAAGTCAACAGGCAGAACCAAAAGAAGGCAGCTGGAGAGGGATTTTGTTCTTCTCCTTTTCACCTAAATTTATGTTTCACGTGTGGGCTTCCAAGCGACTACTATAGAAAAAGGCATCAGCAGAAGAGTGCAAAGAATCAGCGTTCCACGAATCACACTGTTTCGCATGCAACAAATCAGAGTCGTACCTAGCGGTGACAGTTCCGTTTTTAGAGCACAGCCTGACAGGGGAAGCCTGGTCAGGTGGTTCAAGCCCGGAGACAGAATCAATAAATGAGAATTCGAGGAGGAAGGTGCAGACTTCCTCACAAAAGAGTCTGCATGAACGGCTGGTGGAGGATAGAGAAGTTCAAATACAAATATTTAAAAGAGAAGAACAAGACAAGACAACCAGAATCTACAGGAAAATACAACAGCTACGGCAGAGGGAGGCTGATGTTAAGATGCTTCAGGGAATAGTGGTTGCGTCCGTAATATCCATGGAGGACGACAATCGTTTCTTCGCCAAAACAAGAGCGGATGGGGAGGAAATTATAGCTTTGTTAGACTCTGGAGCGTCAGCAAATTGCATAGGAAAAGGAGCCGAAAAATTTTTACAAGGGCGTACTGACAAGATGCGAAAAATGAAAGGGCAAAGAGTAAAAACAGCCGACGGTGGAGAGACACAGGTACAAGGTATAATTACGCTGCAAGTTTGGTGGAACGGAGAGGCTAAGGATTTGGAGTTTCTAATAGTGCCAGCCTTACAGCAGGCATTTTATTTCGGAATCGGATTCTGGAAAGCGTTTGGTCTGGCGGTCATAAGTGCCAGTAGGATATCCAGTGTGGAGGACAGTCAAAGTGTGGTCGCACCCATTAGCGAAGTGCTAGTTATAGAGGAGCCTGAGCGCCAAGAGACAGCCTCCATGCCACACGTGCTGTCAAAGGAGCAGGCATCGGTACTGGAAGCAGTAAAAAATACATTTCCCTCACGCACAACATTAGGATTGGGGAAGACAGATCTGGAGGAGCGCATCATAGAGGTTACAAATGAAGGATTGTCGGTAAAACAGCGTCATTACCCTATTTCACCCTATAAACAATCGCTGTTATTCCCAGAGCTTTGGGGGTTATTGAAGAAAGCAACAGTAGTTGGAGCTCTCCCGTGACATTAGTGGTGAAGGGACCTAAGGTACGAATGTGTTTAGATGCACGCCAGGTGAACGAGCGAACCATAAAGGATGCGTATCCACAGCCACACATCGAGGGAATTATAAGCCGGTTGCAGAACACTCACTACATTTCTGCCATAGATTTAAAGGATGCTTTTCGGCAAATCCCATTGGAGAAGAAAAGCCGAGAGAAGACTGCTTTTACGGTACCTGGCCGACCGCTGTATCATTTTACAGTGATGCCTTTCGGCTTGTGCAATGCGGCCCAGAGAATGTGCCGGTTGATGGATAAAGTGGTACCGGCAGCGTTGCGGGAGAGTATTTTTGTATACTTGGATGATTTACTCGTGTGTTCGCCCACTTTCGAACATCATATGGAAATTCTGCGGCAGCTGAGTGCATGTTTGTCCCGAGCTAAATTGACTATTAACGTCGAGAAAAGCCATTTTTGTTATCAACAGGCTAAGTACCTGGACTACGTAGTTGGCGGAGGCTGTATTAAAACCGATGGCAGCAAAGTAAAAGCGATCAAGGAATTTCCAGAGCCCAAAACAGTAAAGCAGTTGTGTCGTTTCCTTGGTATGACAGGATTGTACCGCAGGTTTATTCAAAACTATGCAGACAGCCTGACAACTATCACGACAGCCTGACCAAAGAGAAGATAAAGAAGTTTGCGATGACTGAAGAGGGGAGGCAGGCATTTGAATCACTAAAACAAAGTCTAGTATTAGCACCGGTGTTGGTAACCCCGGAGTTCAAAAAGCATTTCTGGATACAGTGTGATGCCTTAACGACTGGTGTCGGTGGTGTACTGTTTCAGAAAGATGACGATGGAAATGAGCATCTCGTGGCTTTTATGTCCGCAAAGTTGAATAAAGCTCAAAGGAATTACAGCATCACAGAGCAGGAATGCTATGCAGCTGTGCTTAGCGTCAGCAAGTTTAGGGCTTATGTGGAAGGTACCCCATTCAAAGTGATTACAGATCATGCTAGTTTGAAGTGGTTAATGAGCCAAAAGGACTTGTCTGGCAGGTTGGCCTTTTGGAGCTTATAAAACTACAGGCCTTCGATTTTGTGGTGGAGCACCGCAAAGGGTCCCAAAACGAAGTGCCAGATGCTCTGTCGCGGGTGCACATGGATGAAATAAAGGTCGCCTTTTCAGATTTAGATATTGAGTTAAATTCAAAGGCGTTTAATTCAGACGAATACTCGGTTCTCCTACAGACAGCAAATAACAGAAAAGAAGAGATGCCTGACATTTGCACATCCGATGGATATGTTTATAAGCGCACTGGATTTAGACGCGGAAATAGCAATGACGATGATCGGACGTGGGAATTGTGGGTACCAACAGAACTGCGGGAGGATTTGATAAATCGATCGCACTTTTCACCAGCAGCAGGACACGGGGAATCCATAAAACCCTAAGGATGATACGTCAAAAATATTACTGGCCAGGTATGATTGCCGATGTAAGAGAACTAGTGAAAGACTGTGAAGTGTGCAATGGAACCAAAACAACGAGCCAGATAACAAGACCACCAATGGGACAGCAACAACTTACAGAAAGACCACTTCAAAGAATCTACATTGATTTTATGGGTCCATACCCAAGGACTAAGGCGGGAAATACAGTGGTGTTTGTATGCTTAGACCACTTTACAAAATTTGTGCGGTTAAAAGCAATGCGAAAGGCGACTTCAACAGAGTTGACACGGTTCTTGGAGGAGGGAATCTTTCACCAGTTCGGGGTGCCAGAATTCGTGCATTCAGATAATGGCAAACAGTTTGTGTCGAAAATATTTAAGGATCTGGTCACGAAATATGGAGTAAAACATATAAGGACAGCATTTTATTCACCCCAGGCAAATGCAGCTGAACGCGTCAATAGTTCGGTGTTACAGATGGAGCTGACCAGAGAAGTTGGGATGTTCACCTCAGTCACGTGGCGTCGCCTTGCGGAGTGATTGGCATACTTCTATAGGTACGGAACCATACTCGGCGATGTTCGGAACTAAAATGATGCAACATGGCAACGCTTAACCGATTGCACGCCTATTAGGTGGAATAGCGGCCGCAGATCAGGAGTACACACAGGCTGACAAAATGACTCTGATTAGGGACAGAATAAGTCATGAGCTGGAGCAGGCCCACAAGCGGTCTAAAAAAATTTATAACACACGATGTCGACAAGTAGAATTTTCTGTGGGCCAAGTGGTATACAGAAAGAACTTTAAGCAGAGCAGCAAAGCCGGTGCGTATAATGCCAAGCTTGGTCCTAATAGGATTCGTTGCGTGGTGTTGGAGCGAAAAGGTCAAAGTCTATACAAGCTGGGCGATGGTAAAGGAAAATGTGTGGGTATTTTTCACACCAAAGATCTATTTGTGGTATAACCATATTTTTCAGGGTCGTAGGTCGAAGCCACACGTAGAGTGCAGGACAGACAATTACGAAAAAGACCACATTTGTTTTTTTTGCGGACCCGTTTCATGCCTGGTGGTATCGACGATTCCGAGCCTGTCCTATTTGGGTGAAACGCATCATTTGAAAGACACCATGCATTCGGCTGCAGATAAAACCGAACGCTGAGATGCAGATCAAGAAAAGAACTAAAGAAAAATGGCAAATGAAGCAGCATCGAGCAGGTGGGAGTCAGTCTGGGAGAGAAAGTCGAAAGGAGAAGAGGTCGAGCGTTTTGTAAACGGTTTTATTGTTTAAAATAAATGTCCAAATATTGCGCAAATTTTAAAAACACTACGGCTAAATACTGTGCTACAGTCCAACGCTTGCCCGAAGCAAAACCAAAATTTCTTTTTGTTTTGAAAAGAAACAATCAAAGTTTAACGGAAATAAATCGGCCTAATATTGAGCCACTGACAATCGCTTACCTCGCTTACCTTGTGGAAAAATAGAAAAGCATTTATAATAACAAAAGAAACAATAATCTACACCCAGAAAATAGTGGATACCCTCTCCCTTGTTACGCCTACAAACAAAGGAGGCAGACGAACAGAAGCAGAGTCCAAGCCACCAGGCGAAAATATCCGACGGGTCAAAGACCGAGAGCAGCTGTTTGTGCAGAGCAACAAGTGGATCGACGGATCAGCGGCGAATTGGGGAAGCTATCACATCAGCATCACAGCAAGCAGCCAAGAGAGGATTTCAGCAAGAAGGCTGCATGAAGACAGGCCGGAGAGTGGTGGCAATGGAGGTGGTAGCAAACCGTTAGAGAGAGTTTTCTTTTTTTTTGATTTGCTTTGAGAGCTAGGTGAAAAAAAAAGTGCGGTACTCGCGTCGCGTGTGTGTGTGTGTTCCTTATTCTTTTTCTGCCCCCCTTCCCCTTTTTGTCTAATAGAGCAGCAATTCCTCATCTTCCGATGCTGGCGCCAACATCAAAAGACATGGTAAGTGCTTGCTTGTAAATCTATTGTAAATAAAATAAATTAGAATGCCCGAATCAAAAGAATTATAAAAGAAGAGTAAAGGAAAACACTGACACGCAGTTGACGGACTACGAGAACATTATGAGTAATAGGCGATCAGAGAGGGTAGATGCATGCTAAGCTCTCAGCGAAAGAGACACACTTATATTAAAGCATTTATTAATGCCATTTAATTAATCTTTGTTTACATGCCCTTTGCTACTGCAATTTGTCAGTTTCTTTTTTTTTGGAGTTACACATGAAGCTTATAATTTCGTATGATTATTTTTTTTTCTTACAGTTAGTTTTTCTGTTTTTCTATATAGTTTTTTTTTCTTGAACTGTTAATTTTATATGTCAGAAAACTTTGAAAATGAATTATATGATTGTAATTAATATTGTAAACATGAATTGTTAAAAATCTTTTTATTGAGCTGGAATTGGGGGGGTATTTGTGATGGTGTTGCCGCAGGAGGTCAATCTCAAAGAGGGTGAAAAGGACTTGACTGACGAAAAAATGAGGGGATCAACTGCAATGGCTAAGGTTGATTCAATGGCCACGCATTCGCGTGGGAGGTGTGGGACAAGGCCAATCCGGCGATCATGCACATGATCAAGCTGACGAGAATGTGTGAGAGAGTGAGAGCGCATGTAATGGTCGAGTCTGTATGGGTGAATGTATGAGAATGAATGTACCCGTGGGATACTAGGTATGAATGCGAAGGGTTTGTGTGAGTGCTAAGAATATATGGGGTTGAATGTGCACGACAGCTTGTGGGTGGACCAGACGTCTTTATTAGACGGACTTCTGATATTTATCTACAATAGGCACGAACGAATATATAAATGTATTGTGTGTGTTTGGGATAGGATGGCATCCGAAGGGACCACCCCGCATACGTCGAGCTTTGTCGGGCTGCCAGAGTGCCAAACTGGAGCGCAATCCTACTTAATGGGAGTACCTACAAACACAACAAGGGTATAAAAAGTATAGATACACACATATTAAAAATGTTTCATAATTGCAAAACTAAAATCTACTATAGTAAAATATTTTTTGTATTTATCTGGAGACCTTTCTAATTTTTAATTAGTGAGTATATGCTGGCTCTAGGTCCGAAAAAGTTGTGTTTGTTCACAACTGAAAACAACTTATGCATTCTTGTACACCAAAAATGAGCTGGTTGCCTATGCGGTACCGTTTCATTATTCTCCCGAATGAATCTTCAGCAGGCTTATCGCTGGAGAACACATCATTCATTCGGGAGAATGAAGAAAGCCCCATACGGACATCAGAAGTAACGAGAAGTTTCATACAAAAAATGAGGGAAGAAGAAGCAGAAGTAACAACTTCGCCTATTGATCTTTTTGCATGTATGGAGGTGCGAAGTTGAATGTTACACTTAACAGACAATGTAGCACTTAACAGCACATTTGTGGAGACTATGTAAAATGGCTTTGGGCCTTATTATGCTTTGAGCAGCAGACGCAGCATTCAGAATGCACCATGTAACTTCACTCTGCTTCTACCTGCACCGACCAGCTGAAGTGCTTTTAGCTCAAGTGAAATGAAATAATTTAAAAACAAGAGCGAAATAGTTGTTTTGAATTATTTTTCCATGTCGAAAAAATATCTTTAATTTTGGCGGTGAAAGAGCGGAATGTCATTTGTGATCTTTTCCATCCCAAGCATTCGGACTTAATTTTGTGAACAAGGCTTGAGAAGAAGTGGCCGAGCTTCTACAAAAAATCAACTTGGCATCAAAACAAAATACAGATGATCAAGCAGTGTGACCTACCGCCAACTAAGTTAAACATACCAAATTCTGAAATTTTTGGCGTAATTTTTTTCTTAAATCTGGTAACACTGCTCTTACGTTCCACGGCAGCGAAACATAAGGGGAAGTTAGCTAAATTACGAACTTCGAATGTCCGTATGGGGCTTAAATTAGAAAGGTCTCCAGATAAATACAAACTCTATATAAGAAACGGCACGCTCTCTTGTTTCGTAAACGAAACTAACAAAAGTTTCAAGAAACAACGCTAACGCTTTTTTGAATGCTTGCATTCAAAATTAACGGCCAGTTCTAAGCTCTCTCAAGAGCTGAGCTTTTGGACTTGGAACTCGAGGTAAAGCTTAAGCTTATTTACAACAAAAAGTTGAAGACAGGGTAGCTTGTCCTATTTTTACTTTCATTGTTTTTTGAGGTTCCCAACCGATTAAAACATTGATTGTATGGTAGGACGGGTGAAGCGATGTTTTCTCCAGCTATAAGCCTACTGAAGATTCATTCGGGAGAATGATAAAACGGTACCGTATAGGCAACCAGCTTATTTTTGGTGTACAATAATGCATAAGTTGTTTTCAGTTGTGAACAAACACAACTTTTTCGGACCTAGAGCCAGCATAAACTCACTAATTAAAAATTAGAAAGGTCGCCAGATAAATACAAACTCTACATAAGAGACGGCACGCTGTCTTGTTTTGTAAACGAAACTAACAAAAGTTTCAAGAAACAACGCTAACGATTTTTTGAATGCTTGCATTCAAAATTAACGGCCAGTTCTAAGCTCTCTCAAGAGCTGAAGTTTTTGGACTTAGAACTCGAGGTAAAGCTTAAGCTTATTTACACCAAAAACTTGAAGACATGGAAGCTTGTCCTATTTTTACTTTCATTGTTTTTTGAGGTTCCCAACCGATTAAAACAGTGATTGTATGGTAGGACGGGTGAAGCGATGTGTTCTCCAGCGATAAGCCTACTGAAGATTCATTCGGGAGAATGATAAAACGGTACCGTATAGGCAACCAGCTCATTTTTGGTGTACAATAATGCATAAGTTGTTTTCAGTTGTGAACAAACACAACTTTTTCGGACCTAGAGCCAGCATAAACTCACTAATTAAAAATTAGAAAGGTCGCCAGATAAATACAAACTCTATATAAGAGACAACACGCTCTCTTGTTTTGTAAACGAAACCAACAAAAGTTTCAAGAAACAACGCTAACGCTATTTTGAATGCTTGCATTCAATATTAACGGCCAGTTCTAAGCTCTCTCAAGAGCTGAAGCTTTTGGACTTGGAACCCGAGCTAAAGCTTAAGCTTATTTAAACAAAAATTTGAAGACATGGAAGCTTGTCCTATTTTTATTTTTGTGATGAATCACATCTGTGCCAGAGGGAAAACTGGTGCCTTACCGCTCTATGCTTACCTTATGAATACTTACCTAATATTTAAATTCTTACTTTAAAACTTATCCTTGAAATACTTAAACTTACCTGGGAATACCCACCTTATGAATACTTAAAACTTATTATTGAAATACTTAAACTTACCTGGAGATACCCACCTTATGAAGACTTACCGTATGTTTATCATGCTTACTTTAAATAATTTTCTTATGTTGTTGAAAAAAACTTGTAAAACCTAAAATACTCTTAAATATTATAACTAGTTCTAAGCGTAAGGAATCAGTCGTAAGGGCCCAAAAGGGGTGAGACAAGAGAGAGAGAGAGAGAGGGAGTGGGGAAACCAGCGAATCTTTTCACCACCCTGACAAAAGCTAATCAGGTCGCGCAGGCGCGAGGGCAGCAAAGAAACGAGAGTTAGTTGTTGTCAAGTGGCGAAACCGAAAGGTCCAGTTCGGAGAATAGAAAAAACAATCGGAGTCAACGCGCACAAGTGAACGACGTGCAACAGGAGACACTGGCAACAACAGCAACAAGGAGAACAACCGTGAAACAAAAACAATAACCACCACAAGGAGAAGACAACAGTTCGCAGAGGCGCACGCAGGACCGGAATTGGGTGAGCGAGCCGGAGTGGCCCCCCTCTAAGTGGGTTTCTTATCCCCCCATCCCCCCCCTTTCTATCTTATTCTCTCATAGGCAGGGAAAATAATTGCAATGAATAAAAGAATTATAATGTATAATAAAAAATGCTCCGGTGGGCGTTGATGGAGTTGGGGCATAGCCACACCATACGTACACACCAGCTAAGTAATACACACACACACACACACACATGCAAAATCAAACATTCACACCATTCAGCCATAGAAGGGGTTCAAGATTTTTTACACACACACACACATGCAAAACATACATCTACACCGCCAACCCATAGAAGGGATTCCAAAATCTTTCACACATACACACACCCACGCACACAAGCCGCCTAAAAATTGTAAAAAACACATGTACATTTCGACCACACAGCCCCTTGCAAAATATACTCACGCACGCACATACTCACGCACGCATACCCGAGCCCAGGGCCGGTTCAACTCCGACCGCGGGTCTTCGCCCCACCTACATCCGCCACTCCCCTTTCTGGCGCAAACAAAACTCACTCGCACCCAATCGCTCAACACCATACTAACGCACACACACATGCACGATCCCAAGGCCGGTTCAAGCTTGAAAGCGGGTACCAAATTTACCTGAAATAAATCATTTTCTTCACACAGTCGCCGGCAAAGCATATTCAAGACACATATACACACGAGTACACGTCCGGTTCAACGCCGGTTGCGGGTACCTACCTATTCGAAGTGTATCCTTCCTACGGGCCATTTTAAAATCGTCTAGTGAAATCTAAGCGTCGCCTAAGCAACCAAAAGCACTTTTTTCAGTCTCTATACTCCCTGATCCCGGCAACTTCTAAATATTCTTGTAAGGTGGACCATAGCGTGACTGAGTATACCCCAGCCAGCGAAAAAGCTTCCTTACAGGTGGCGCCCAAGCAGGGACTTTGCAGGGTTTTATAGAGATTTCCATCATTCGTGGCGTAAAGAACCACAAGTTGCCACATAGACGATTTTAGAATGGGTCCTGACCACCCCGAATAGGGCAAGTAGACGAAGTAAATCATCAAGTAGTGTTCAAAGTTAGTTTTTAAGCAAGGATTAGTTTAAGCTCATGGTATAAGTTAAGTCAAAGTCAGGGAATGGTATAAATTCATGATTTGCTTCGTGAGAATAAAAACCAATCAGGGTGGGATTACAAGGGCAGGTAGCTATTTTATGTGTCAGTGTCTAGCGCAGTAGACATAGGGTGTAGCAATGAGGGTGGTAGTCCGATCGCCCAGTGGGTCCTCTATGTCCGTCGTGGTCCGCATAGTGGTGTATTTGCGTCTTAACATTAGTTCACCGAGTTGCCGGAAAAGTTGAGAAACAGGGGAGAGCGAAACAATGAGAGGATTGTCACTTCGGTAAGCGAAGCCTAGCCACGAGTACGAGCGGCAGCGGTCGTACTTATCGTGTTGGTGTCTTCGGATGAGGTGAAAAACGATGCCGAACCCGATCAGGCCCTATAAATACTTGACCACAGACCAAGTGAGAGGCAGTCAACGCTTGGTGTACAATGAGCAAACAACAATCGCGGATAGCACACGAACTATAATTCCTTCGACGGGCATCCTTAAGTTTCGAGTTAGTACAAGTATCCTGAGTATCCTGAAAAGAGTGAAAGTATCCTGAGTATCCTGTAAAGAGTAAAACTATCCTAAATATCCTGCATAGAGTAAAACTATCCTGAGTATCCTGCAACGAATTAAAGTATCCTTAGTTTCGCGTTTGTGAAAGTATCCTAAGTATCCAGCAACGAGTTCAAGTATCCTGACTATCCTTTGAAATAAAATCAAATAAAATAAAATACGAATTCAAATAAAATAAAACAAAAATAATATAAAATCAAATAAAATAAAATAAAACAAAAATAAAATAAAATCAAATAAAATAAAATACGAATTCAAATAAAATAAAACAAAAATAAAATAAAATCAAAATAGTATCCTGCAACAAGCTCTCGAGTCATTGCGTGAAATAAAATCAAAACAAATCTAACCAAAAAAAAAAACCCAACTAAGAGAAAATATCCAGATATCCTGCCGCGATTTCATCAGAGGAGTACCGAGCCTCCAGCGACAAGTGATCCAAAATAATCAGGCATTAATACAAAGCCATCGCGGACATTATGGTCGGTGTACGTTGGGTGTCATACCGTCGCAAAGCCGAACTCGAGGCTTTTGCGGATGAATTTGGTTTCGACCGTGAAGGCACTGTCGAGGAATTGCGTGCGAGAATGTCGACATTCATCAATAAAACTGACCACACCCCTGACATCATTCAACGCTTATCCAACCTGGAAGTACATCGCCAATGGCAGCAGAGGACAACGAAAAGAAGCAAGCACTCACACGGGATGCAGAGTTGGGATCATGCTTGAAAAACATTAAGTTACAAGTCCCCACCCTCGGGACCAGACATACCCGGAGCTTGGAACGGTTAAATAAGACGTTGCCGACCCCCCAACAAAACGAGGTCCCTTATGCATCAGTAGCAGAGAAGATGCGCAGGTGGGGAGTAACCTTCGTCGGTAAATCAGACCCTTTGCGTTTCATTGAGCGTCTCGAGGAGCGGGCGTCCTCGTACTGCGTCGATCGAAGTCTCATGCCACAAGCCGTCCCAGAACTACTATCCGGAGTAGCGGAGGACTGGTTCCGAACTAGTAGGTTGCAGGGTGAAACCTGGAAAAATTTCCGAAAAGAGTTCCTTGACTTCTTCTTGCCGCCAAGATACTTTCAGCGACTAGAGGACGAAATCCGTTTACGGTACCAAAAGAACAGAGAGAGTTTTAAGGAGTATTTGGTGGACATACGATTGATGATGCGCAGGGCCAGCTATACCGATGCCCAAGAATTGGCACGGGTGTATGAAAACATGCTACCGGAATATCAGCTTTTCATCCGGAGAGTCGATTTTATAACTCTGCGACAGTTGACGCAACTAGTTGTCGACTATGAGGTCACGAAGGAAAGGGACGTTCAAAGGCAACACTGGAACGCAACCCAGAAATGGCAGTCAGAACGGCAAGTTCAGGTCGCAACAACAGGCCCGTCGAAGTAAATAACGTTCCGGCTTGGGTACCGCATCGCCCTACTTTAACGGCGCCACCAAAGGGGGAATTGGCAACTGAAACCAAACAGGCGGAAGTGGACTATAACACGCCAATAGACATACGCAATGCCTGCCGACACTGTGGAGGGCCAGGACATTTCGCTCGTGAATGTAAGGGTCAACGACTTATGTTTTGCTGGGCTTGTGGCAGACGAGGCGTTCGAACGATCGATTGCTGTCGATCCCAGGAGCCGGGAAACGAGCAGCGGCTCTCACCGAAGACGGACCGAGGGGGGCCATAACAACGGAGGTCCACCAGTAAAGAGTTTACTACAACTACACGGCGGTCGGATTGTGGCACTTGTCACAATCGAGGGACTTTCTTGGGAGGCGACAGTAGACACAGGGGCGACACGAAGCTTTATTAGCGAGGAAGCAGCTCGTATGATAAGAACCAACACAAACCAACGGGAGGTGCGAACCATTATCGCCTTGGCGGACGGCACACAAAAGGAGGTGACCCAAGCCCTAGCAGTCGACATTCATCTCGGTATATCGCAAGCCTCGGTTCAAATGCTGGTACTCCCTGCTGTTTTGGATCACATATTGCTCGGCCTGGACTTTCTCGGAGCCATTGGGGCAATATTAAAGTGCGGGGAGTCGCACCTTCAGCTGAAAGTTCTTGGTGCACCGGCTCGAATTACCACGACCGTTCCCAACACAACGGAAACATCTAAGCCCACAGAAGAAGCCACACCATCGCCACCCAAAGGACCCACTAAAACCAAAGAAGACTCAAAACCAACGGAAACAACTAAGCCCACAGAAGAATCTACACCAGCGCCACCAAAAGGACCAACTAAAACTAAAGAAGTATCAAAACCAACGGAAACAACGAAACTCACAGAAGAATCCACACCATCGGAGCCAAAAGGAAAAACTTTTTTTTTTTTTTTTTTAGCTGTTTGGAATTTAATGAGACTAACAATAAGTTTTCAAATCTTAATCTAGAAACTATTATAAAACCATCCCCTATTGGGGGTGGTTTATGTTCCGCGGCCCTTTAATTCAGTCTTTTCTTCTGAGACGAGAATGCGTTGCTTGCAGGGTGAGAGATTGTGCAAGTTCATTAGGGTGCGCAAGAAGCTTCTCGGAATATTTGCGTTTCAGGTGCTGTATTTCAGTTTCGACCAATGGGATCCTTAGGTCGTTGTGGATACACTCGTTGCGAATGTACCATGGCGCTCCAGTGAGTGTTCTAAGAATTCTTGATTGTGATCTTTGAAGAATGTCCACACTGCTCGCACAGGCATTTCCCCATAGTTGCGAGCCATAAGTCCAGACAGGCTTTATGATGCTTTTGTACAGTAATACTTTATATTCCAGTTTTAGAGGGGAACGGGAGTTAATTAGCCAGTGAAGGCTGTTGGCCTTTAACTTTATTTGAAGTTTTTTCGAGTCTATGTGTTTGCGCCAGGTGAGCCGTCTGCCGAGGTGTACTGCAAGGTATACAACATCGTTTGATTGGGGTATCAAGGTCGCGTTTAGGGATATCTGGGGACAGGTATTTCTGTTGAGTGTAAACGTCACGTGTTTACACTTTTGCTCATTGATCTTTATGCGCCAGTTGGCCAACCACTCCTCCACATTAGCTAGGTGGCTTGCCAAAAGTCTTGATGTGATAATTGGACATCGTGATCTGCTTAGAATTGCCGTGTCATCCGCAAATGTGGATATTGTTAGTCGGGGGTCTGTTGGGATGTCTGCAGTGTACAATACATACAGAAAAGGACCGAGAACGCTACCCAGTGGCACTCCGGCTCCAATGGTGAACTCTTCCGTTGTGTACTCATTTTGTCGGACAGAGAATACTCTGCTGCTGACATAACATTATAAGAGTTGGTGAGTATTTGGGGGAAGCAGTGTCTTAAATTTATAAATAAGACCGTCCAACCAAACGCGGTCAAATGCTTGGGCAACATCTAGGAAAATTGCGGAGCAGTATTCATGGTGCTCATACGCCGTCCGAAAATCCGAAGTTAAACGGTTGACTTGCTCAATGGTCCCGTGTTTTGCTCGGAACCCAAATTGATGTGAAGGAATTATATTTTGTGCATGCGTATCAATTTTGCGAAGTAAGATCTCCTCAAATACTTTTGATAGGCAAGGTAGAAAGCTTATGGGCCTATATGATGACGCTTGAGTTTTATCCTTTCCTGGTTTCGGTATCATTATGATTGTAGATTTCTTCCACTGAGTTGGAAAGTATCCACATCGCAGTACAGCATTAAAGATTCTTGAGATATATGAAATGGCAGGACTTGGAAGTTCCATGATCATTTTAGGCGTAATAAGATCATATCCTGGTGCTTTCTTAGGATTAAGTTCTCTGATAACATTTTTTATTTCAAGCGAATGAACTTTGATTGGGCAAGTCTGTGCGGCATTAGGAATCAATGGCAGTGCATATGCATTAGTTGGTGGGTTCGGCTGGAAAACATTTCTTAGGTGAAGTGCGAAAACATTTGCCTTTTCTTCGTCGCTGCGGGCCCATCTTCCTCTCTGATCCCTCAAAGGCGTGTCTACCTTAGCAGGTGGCTTTATGCTTGCATGAGCTCTCCATAGGGGGAATTTGGTATTTGTGGGCGATAATTTTTCGATGTAGCGTCTATGGGCTAACTGCTCCTCTGCTTCGAGTGCTTTGTGGAGTACGCGTTCTGTATGTCGCAGGCGAGTCCTTGCAGCTGGCGACCGATTGCTCTGCCATTCTCTTCTTGCACGCCGCTTCTCCGTGACCAGCCGGTCTATGTAGCTGCTCGTTAATCTGCGATCTTGCTTAGGTGTTGTTGTCGTTGTTAGTGGGTTCGAGTGATAAGCAGCTGCGGTAAAAATTGAGCTTAGGGCTTGGACTGAGGTTTCAATTTCTTCTTCGCTGTTGATGGTTGGGCTCAGTTCAATGTGACTGCTGATATATTTTTTGTATTTGAGCCAGTTTGTCTTATAGGATGTCAGTCTCCGAGGATACTCTCTGATTTGAGGGCACTCTAGAAGGGTGAATATAATTGGAAAATGGTCTGACGACAAATCTGCAAGTGCTTCTGCAGTTACCAAGTTTTGTGGAACTTTTCTTGTTATGGCAAAGTCTATAAGGTCGGGTATTTTCTTAGGATCTGCTGGAAAAAAAGGAAAGGAAAAGGAAAAACTAAAACCCAAGGAGGATCAGTACCATCACACCCAATACCAAATATCCCCAACAAGAACACGACAACGAACCAGCACCGCATAAGGAAAAGAAAGAGCAAAAAAGTACCAACTCGCCCATCGACCACCGGGGATCCCCTCACAGATAACTATGAGCCTCGAATGCTAAGTCCAAAAGACGAAGAGGCCGTCCGTCGTAACCCTTTCCGGATCAGTCCTAACTCTTCGAGCGCTTCCAACGCTGTAGCCCCAGAGGACACAGCCCGATCCTCCGGACACACCATACTAGCTACCGTGAACACCATCGTAAAGCCTAGCAACACCAGCAACGAAGTCGGAAGCTCAGAACCAAAGCTTGAACCCTGGGTGAGTAAATTCTTGGAAGAAGAACTGGGCAAGTTTGACAAACTAACGGGGGTCTCCAACATAACCGAACACGTTATCGTCATGCGGGTGATCGACCTATCAAACAGAGATACTACCCAAAAAACCCGGCAATGCAGAAGATCATTCATAAACAGGTTGACGAGTTGCTAAGAGAGGGGTGCATCGAACCGTTAAAAAGTCCATACAGGGCACCAATCGTGCTAGTGGGGAAAAAGACGGGGGATACTCGGATGTACATGGACTTTCGACAACTTAACGCCCGATCCATACCAGATGCATATCCTTTACCTCGTATTAATTCGATCTTAGAAAGATTACGAAATGCCCGATTCATCAGCACCTTGGACCTTAACCGGGTACTGGCAGATCCCGATGGCAAAAGAGAGTCGTGAGTGTACGGCCTTCACTGTACCCGGCAGAGGACTTTTCCAATGGAAAGTTATGCCGTTTGGGCTACACTCGGCACCAGCAACCTTTCAACGAGCCCTAGACAAGGTGATTGGTCCGGAAATGGTGCCCCACGCGTTCGCTTATCTGGACGACATAATCGTCATCGGGTCCACCTTGGAAGAGCATGTCGCCCACCTGCAAGAGGTATTCAAGCGATTACGAGCGGCCAACTTTAGACTAAACCGCAGGAAGTGCCAGTTTTTCCAACGCCGATTAGTATACCTGGGACACGTCATCAGCGAGGAGGGAATACATACGGATCCCGACAAGATCGACGCAGTAAGGAAACTTAAGCCCCCGAAAAGCGTGCAGGAACTTCGACGTTGCTTAGGAATTGCCTCCTGGTATCGACGATTCGTACCTAACTTCGCATCCGTAGTGTTACCCATGTCCCAATTACTCAAGAAAGGCCGACGATGGCATTGGGGCAACAACAACAAGCCTTTGAAAATCTGAAGACACTTCTCACCGAGGCTCCGGTTTTGGCGTGTCCAGACTTCGACAAAAAATTCTCGTTACAGACCGACGCCAGCAATTATGGCCTCGCAGGAGTCCTTACGCAACAAAACGGAGGCGGAGACCGAGTTGTGGCCTACGTTAGCCGTCGGTTGCTTCCAGCTGAAGAGAACTATTCAGCAACCGAAAAGGAGTGCTTGGCCATAATCTGGGCCATCAAGAAGCTGCGCTGCTACTTGGAAGGTTATCGGTTTGACGTTATCACGGATCATCTTGCGTTGAAATGGCTGAATAGCATTGATAATCCGACTGGGAGAATCGCACGGCGCTTGAGTTGCAGCAATACCAATTCGACATACATTACCGAAAGGGTAACCAAAACGTCGTCGCCGATGCGCTATCTCGACAACCCTTGGAGACAGTGCAACAGATCATTGAAGAAACAAGTAAGTGTCGCTGGTTACGACGACGTATGCAACAAGTAAAAGAGCAGCCTGAAAAGTATCCGGATTACACGATAGAAAACCAACAGGTGTACCGACATATGGGACAAAGACCCACAGAGCAGGATTACCTCCCCTGGAAACTGTGCGTCGGATCTGAGCACCGACAACGTGTTCTCCAAGAGTGTCACGATCACCCCACAGCCGGACACCTGGGTATTCGGAAAACCACTACGAGGATATGCCAGCGCTACTATTGGCCCGGTCATTTCAGAGGCGTCGCTCGTTACGTTAGACGATGTCTGCCGTGTCAACGGTTTAAGACAGAGCAGATGAAACCGGCTGGAAAGATGCTCACACGCCGCGCCCAGGAACCCTTCAGTACTCTTTGCGCTGACTTCGTAGGCCCATTGCCCAGGTCAAAGCTATTAAATACCGTCCTGCTGGTGTTCTTTGACCTCTTTTCCAAATGGGTCGAACTTGTACCGCTGCGAAGGGCCACAACTACTTTGTTAGAACGAGCATTCCGGGAACGTATCCTCAGCCGTTTCGGAGTGCCCCGAAACTTTGTATGCGACAACGGCACCCAGTTTACCAGTCGGTCATTCAAAAACTTCTGCAAGCGAGCCGGTATGACTGTAGAGCACACAGCCCCCTACAGCCCGAATCAGAACCCGACGGAAAGAGCCAACCGGACGATTAAAACAATGATCGCACAGTACCTCGAGGGACCTCAACACACCTGGGACACTCTACTCCCGGAGATCTCACTAGCCATTAATACAAGTGTCTCGGACTCCACCGGTTTCAGACCAGCGTTCCTTGTGCAGGGGCGTGAACCAAGATTACCAGGTGCCTTGTACGAAGAAGTCACTCCTGGCTTAGGAAGAACGGGATATGACCCCGAAACATGGGCCAAACAGTTGCAACAGATATTCCAGGTAGCCAGGGACAACACACAACGCGCCACCGCCGAGCAGAGCCGTCATTACAACCTTAGAAGGCGAGAATGGCGACCGACGGTTGGGACACAAGTGCTATTGCGACAACACGTCCTTTCGAAAGCGTCCGAGGGATACGCAGCCAAGCTTGCACCCAAGTTTGACGGGCCGCATCGAATAATCCGCTTTCTGTCGCCTAACATAGTGAGACTACAACGAGAAGACACGCGACAGCGACGTACCGCCAACATAGCTGACTTAAAACAACTAAGCCGAGAAGGCGACGAGTTGTGCGGAAAACTGACAACTTTGTAGACGCACGTTGACTGAAGGGGCCAATAGCCCTCCCGAAACTGCTTGGTAGCCGTTTCAAATACTCACCAATCCTGTGTTTTATTTCTCCTTTAGCGGTAATCTTCAACACCGAAAACCAATGGGAAATGGACCAAAACGGCTATCCAGAAGACGGCATCCCCCAGCGAAACCACGCCAACGCTCACGGAGACCACCGTAGGCCCGAATGTCGGGACGAGGTCGAAAGATGGTTGGAAGCACTGCCACCCCCATTCGGACCCCTCCCGGAACCACAGGTGGGTGAAGAACTCGTCGAGGGCATCGCCGAACAATCGCCGGAGACTACACCGAACACCTCGCATTCGGACGCAACCCTGCGCCATTCGCCGAGTTTCCATGGGTTCCCAAACGACTAGGACGACAGGAGCACGGTACGGTTTTTGGGGCTACCCGTTCCGGTGACCTCTACCACCCACACACCCCCTGTAGGCTGCACATCGGTCGCTGTTATAAGTGACCGGGAGGGCCTCTCGAGCACTCGCCCGGGGCGCGCACTAAGGTGGAGGGACCCGGAGGCCCCTTGTACCTCGGCACAGGCGGAAGCAGCAAGATTGGCCACCTCCCGAGCTGAACCATGGGAGGAGGCACTCCACCTGACGATCAAAGAAGTACAGGATATGCTGGGAGGGCTGACCAACCTCGAAGAGGTGATCAACGAATTCTTCGCACCCGGAGAGGATTGGGTCGACGCTCCTAGTAACTGGAGGGTCCACACTCCCGAGCGCCGCATCCCAGCCATGTTGCGGGAATACGTGCAACTCAGCTTGAAAGAGGTAAGGAGTCGAGTCCGCTTCGCGCTTACGATGGAGGGTGCCACCTTCCGGATCGTGCTCACACCGGGTGGTCTGGTCACGATCACTTTCCACTGGCAAAGTAAGGGGGGGGGGGTGTGATGAATCACATCTGTGCCAGAGGGAAAACTGGTGCCTTACCGCTCTATACTTACCTTATGAATACTTACCTAGTAATATTAAAATTCTTACTTTAAAACTTAAAACTTATCCTTGAAATACTCAAACTTACCTGGGAGTACCCACCTTATGAATACTTAAAACTTATCCTTGAAATACTTAAACTTACCTGGGAATACCCACCTTATGAATACTTAAAACTTATTATTGAAATACTTAAACTTACCTGGAGACAAGGGCGTAGCCAGCTTTCCGAAAAGGTGGGGGCAGCTGTGCCTGAACTTTTCTTAAATATTTCTTTAAATATGTTTTTCAACATTAAATAATTAGATCAAGATGCATTTGATATGAAATGAGAAACAATTTTCAAAATAATCTCGGAAAACTTAAGTTATATGTTAAAAACTGCATTTTTTGGGGCAAAATCGATGATCAAGGGGGGGCAGCTGCCCCCCCCTGCCCCCCCTGGCTACGCCCTTGCCTGGAGATACCCACATTATGAAGACTTACCTTATGTTTATCATGCTTACTTTAAATAATTTTCTTATGTTGTTGAAAAACTTGTAAACCTAAAATACTCTTAAATATTATAACTAGTTCTAAGCGTAAGAAATCAGTCCTAAGGGCCCCAAGTGGGGAGACAAGAGAGAGAGAGAGAGGGAGTGGGAAAACCAGCGAAGCTTTTCACCACCCTGACAAAAGCTAATCAGGTCGCGCAGGCGCAAGGGCAGCAAAGAAACGAGAGTTAGTTGTTGTCAAGTGGCGAAACCGAAAGGTCCAGTTCGGAGAGTAGAAAAAACAATCGGAGTCAACGCGCACAAGTGAACGACGTGCAACAGGAGACACTGGCAAGAACAGCAACAAGGAGAACAACCGTGAAACAAAAACAATAACCACCACAAGGAGAAGACAACAGTTCGCAGAGGCGCACGCAGGAGCGGAATCGGGTGAGCGAGCCGAAGTGGCCCCCCTCTAAGTGGGTTTCTTTCCCCCCCCCCTTAACTTAAAAAATTCATAGCTTTTAAACTATAAAAGTCTCCATCTTTTTGAAAACACCAAAATTTAAGTTATATTTAGGGCAATAAATTGTTTATCCTTAGAAGCAATATCATGGTGGTTAACACTTAGAACAAATTATAAATAATTTTTAGCAACAATTACTTAATATTATTAAATAGTTTAAAAATCTATAATATTATAATTTGAGTAGCTACAGTAAAATACTTTTCACCAATATCAACTTGAAAGCTGTCCGATAAACCAAACCTGAGAAATACCGTTATTAAAAAACCCTTTTTTTTCCATTTTTCCGTTTTTGACGATTTTTGAAATTGTTTATAAAATTAACAAAAAATTTTTGTGCAAAACCGCAAATTACGTTTTCATGGGCATGTCGAGATCTAATTTCGGATTTTTTTGTATTAAAATGAAAAATTAAAAATTTTTTAACTGTTCGGTTTATAAAAGAATGACCTCATGCACGATCCCAAGGCCGGTTCAAGCTTGAAAGCGGGTACCAAATTTACCTGAAATAAATCATTTTCTTCACACAGTCGCCGGCAAAGCATATTCAAGACACATATACAGCAACCAAAAGCACTTTTTTTCAGTCTCTATACTCCCTGATCCCGGCAACTTCTAAATATTCTTGTAAGGTGGACCTTGGAGTGACTGAGTATACCCCACCCACCGAAAAAGCTTCCTTACACTTTCATTGTTTTTTGAGGTTCCCAACCGATTAAAACATTGATTGTATGGTAGGACGGGTGAAGCGATGTGTTCTCCAGAGATAAGCCTACTGAAGATTCATTTGGGAGAATGATAAAACGGTACCGTATAGGCAATCAGCTTGTTTTTGGTGTACAATAATGCATAAGTTGTTTTCAGTTGTGAACAAACACAACATTTTCGGACCTAGAGCCAGCAGAAACTCACTAACTAAAATAAAATAGTTAAAATCCATTAATACGAATTATAGCTTGCATTCACCCACATATAGTAAAGAAAATTTCAATTGGTTGATGAACACACATAAGACACATCATTATGCAAATTAGTCTCTTACAGCAGACACTCGTATATATAAGTCCACTCATTTCGTCTTCATGTATATTCAATTCTTGCATCGGATTATTTTGATTGTAAAACCTCGTTTAGAAGTGTTGTTTGGTATCTCAAAAGCTTCTCTTTTGCCAAAGAAAGTATGCGAAAAATTCTGATTTTTGAAAAGTTATACTCGAAAAAGTAAAAAAATACGTTTTTGAAAAAAAAGTTTTTTAAGAAATACTCCTGGAAAACAAGAATTTTCTAAAAACCTTTGTATAAAAAATTTGTTCAGTGAGCTGTCAGCTACAGCTTTGCCAAGGATAGTTTGCAGCTATCACCAAAACTGAATGAGCTATTCGTCCAAAACTAATGACACCTATTTTTGGTTGGCACACCCAATTTCAAAAACTTTGAGGGACCATAAAAAAAGTGCGGCCAATCTTGCCAAACGCTGATAGGGATTTACTCAGATCGGGTAACACTATCGATTCCGCATAGTGTAGCTCGGTGGTTTTGAAAAAAAGTTGAAATTTGTCGCACAGTGTTATTTGCTTTTACACTGATGTGCAAATTTTTGGGAAAAACTGGGTGACCATATCTCATAGCTGCAATAGGAACCATCTGAAAAAGGATCTTAGGATAACTTGATCTTATTTGTGTTTCTTTAAATTTATTTCTTGTAGGTCTGGAAAGTCGAGTTGGAACTGTTGGAAATGCCGAATTGGAATATAGGTGTGATATTTTGTTATTATTTTTATTCTGAGGTGTCACAGAAATCTCTTCCAACCAAATTCCAACCCAAAACCAATTCTCGGTGTCACAGAAATCTCTTTCGGTTGGTTTCAAATCTCTCGTGTTTTGTCGGGAGATTTAGCTAAATTCACCACCCAAACAATTTTGACAAGCAAAACTAATTTTGGAACTGTAAACAAAATTATTTTTCTGGATAGGTTGCATAAAATGAATAAACTATTTAATTAGTTTAAACATTGAAATTTGCGTTTCAATAATTATTAGGAAAAACAACCAAAGTCTTTCATGTTAATCTAAACCAACCACATCAGTGGCGCCGTTTAGCGATTGTAGCGCCATCTGGTCGGCAGCCAGCGCATTAAGGGCTGGAGAGTTACACTTCATGTTTGGCTCCAAAAAATATTTAAATTTTTAATTTTATTTATGAAAAATGTGAATAAAATTTGAACTATAATTTAAAAATGCATCATAAAACATTTACCACAATCAAACAATTTCAGTTTAACATCAAATTAACCCATAACTTAAATTAGGGAAATTTTTTTGCGAGAGATGCAGCCCTGTTTTTAGCGATGGAACTTTAATTGGGACAGCTTCTGTTCTAACTAGATTTTCAAATAAGAAAATGAAATCTCTTGAAGTTCTGTGACACCGACGAATTTTTCGAGCGATTTGCAAACCAACCGAGGTCAAAATCTCTAGAGATTTCTGTGACACCCCCGATTAAGTTAAATATTTTACTATATTAATCAGGGCTGCAAAGCGGTTCGGAGTCGAACCGCTCCGGAGTCGGAGACTCCAGGATTTTTGGGAAGTCCGAACAGAACCCGAACCGGAGCAGGTTAATTTTTATCCGCTCGAACCTGAACCTGCACCGGAGCAAAAAAAAGTCAAAAATGGGTTCGGTTCAAAAATTATAAATAATGTTATAGATGTTTGAACTTTGGCATTTTTCAATATATCTGAATGCGTTGACGAGCTCCGTTTAAAGTTGTCCGAGTTGCAGTTGGCTACAACCGGAATAAAAGCAGAACTACAGAAAAGGTTACTCGCTCATTATGGCATTCAGGTAGAGACGGGTAATAATGCAGATGACCATTATGCATCAGTATCTTCCGAGGAATCTGCTACATTGCAGCGTCCAAGAGGACATTGGCATGAAGGCATGGGAGTTGATAATAGATCTTGGTTTACACTTAAAAATGTGGAGGGTAGTGTGTCGCAATTTTCTGGATAGAATTCCCCGGACATTGATCTGTGGATAGAAGAATTAGAAGATTGTGCATTGACGGTTGACAGTTCCTATGTGGGTCGGCCAAAATGTTTGTGCGGAGCCAAATGGATATTTTCGATTGGAAAAGTATAAAATCTGCATTGTTAGCTTGGAGTTAAATTGTCCACAGCAGAAGTACATCGCAAGTTAGGTAAGAGGCAGCAACGGAAGGGAGAAACGTTGCAGGAGTTTTTGTATTCATTAATGGAAATAGCCAAGCCAATTGAATTGGAAGAGGAAAGCTTAATCGAATATTTTGTAGAAGGTATTCCAGATGCCAGGGCTAACAAGGCATTGATGTACCAAGCAAGAAATCTCAAAGAGCGGAAGTTGCAGATTGAGGTTTATCAGAAGGCACGCGGTTCGATTAATATAAGGTGGTCAAAAAAGTCTTGCGGTATTTCCGCAAGCTTGTCTTTGCAAGCGCGTAGTTCCAGTTGTATTCGTCGCATCAGTTCACGCTAGAGCTTTTTGGAAAGCTCTTTTCACGCGCTAACACGTGTTTGATTTATTGTTGTTTGTTTTTAGACGTTCGTCAGTTATAGCGTCGCAAACATGGAGCAAAATAAAGAGAAAATACGGCATATTTTACAGTACTACTACCATGAAGGCAAAAATGCATCTCATGCTGCCAATAAAATTTGTGCAGTTTATGGACCCGATACAGTTTTCATTTCCACCGCACAACGATGGTTTCAACTTTTTTGTTCTTGTGCAGAGGTGATGTCCGGAAGGACCGGCATAGTAGCAGCCGTAGCATCGGCCAAGAGCTGGGCATGAGTCATCAAACCGTTATAAACCATTTGAAGAAGCTTGGATTCAAAAAGAAGCTCGATGTATGGGTGCCACACGACTTGACGCAAAAAAACATTTTTGCCCGTATGGATGCATGCGAATCGCTTCTGAATCGCAACAAAATCGACCCGTTTTTGAAGCGGATGGTGACTGGCGATGAAAAGTGGGTCACTTACGACAACGTGAAGCGCAAACGGTCGTGGTCGAAAAGCGGTGAAGCTGCCCAGACGGTGGCCAAGCCTGGATTGACGGCCAGGAAGGTTCTTCTGTGTGTTTGGTGGGATTGGCAGGGAATCACTATGAGCTGCTCCCCTATGGCCAAACGCTCAATTCGGACCTGTACTGCCAACAACTGGACCGCTTGAATGCAGCACTCATGCAGAAGAGGCCATCTTTGATCAACAGAGGCCGAATTGTCTTCCATCAGGACAACGCCAGGCCACACACAGGCCACGCGCCAGAAGCTCCGGGAGCTCGGATGGGAGGTTCTTTTGCATCCACCGTATAGTCCGGATCTCGCACCAAGTGATTACCACCTATTTCTGTCCATGGCGAACGAGCTTGGTAGTCTGAAGTTGGCCACAAGAGAGTCCTGTGAAAATTGGCTATCCGAGTTTTTTGCCAATAGGGAAGCGAGCTTCTATAAGAGAGGCATTATGAAGTTGGCATCTCGTTGGGAACTCGTCATCGAACAAAACGGCGCATATTTGACTTAAATCGCATTATTATATTATATATGAACAATTGAAAATTCAATAAAAATACCGCAAGACTTTTTTGACAACCTTATATGTCGAGCAAATTTGAATCACAATCTGGTAAAAATACAAGTGAAAGGGCAAGGAATCAGAAAGCTTATCAGAATGAAAATGTTTCAAGTGTGGTGACTCTACGCATTTACAAAAGGATTGCCCTAAGAAAGATTTTAAGTGTTTTAAGTGCGACCTTCCAGGGCACAGAGCAGCACAATGTAAGGCGGAAATTCAGTTCAAAAAAGAAAGAACTGTCGTTCGGGACGAGAATATAGTGGCAAAGCCATCGTGTCTTGAGCAAAAGTCAGTTGTATGTTCTAAGGATTCATTTAAAGGACTTGTAGATACAGGGGCTGAGTTGTGTTTAATACTTAGAAGTGTGTTTCTGAGACTAGGTGTGGGCATCGAAAATTTTAATGGCCGACAAAGAGTGTTAACTGGCACAGGTGAAAGTCAAGGGTTGACATTCGGAAGCTTCATAGCATCAGTACAGATTGACGGAATCGAATTGGACATTGAGTTCCACGTTATACCTGTTTGATGCCGCAGTTTGATGACATTTTAGGTACTACTATTCTCGAGAGTGTAGATATGAACGTAACTAAGAATGGTACAGAGTTTTTGCCTAGAGCAGGTGTTAACCAAAGCGGAAGTGAAGAATTTGGCCAGTTGAGACAAAGTTCTTGTGAATTGTTGCTGAACGAATTTAAGAATGTGTGCATGTTAAGCACAGAAGAAGTTGAAACAAGTGCTTTATTGGACTTGGAACATCTAAGTAAGAGTGTTGCCACAGAAGTGAAGCGCCTAATTATAAACCGAAAAAGAGTCCAAGTGCACCGTTAGTAATGAAGATTTTGTTAAGAAACGAGGTGCCTGTATTTCATCATAAAAGGCGGTTGGCTTATTGTGATCAGAAGACTGTAGATGGTCAGATTCAGGAGTGGCTTGATTGTTGTTCCATCGCTTATGGTGAATGAAATAATCCAGATTGCTCATAAGCAGGGACATTTTTCTGCCAAAAAGACACAAGAGTTGGTTGAAAAATCGTATTTTATCCCAAAACTTAAGGAAAAGGTAGCGCGAGGTGTTGGTGTGTTGAGTGTATTCTTGTGAATGCAAAGACCGGTAGACAAGAAGGCTTTTTGACACCAATTGATAAGGGTGATAAACCTTTGGTTACATACCATGTGGATCATGTCGGACCCATGGATCAGACCAAAAAGCGGTATAATCACATATTCGTTATTGTGGATGGCTTTTCTAAGTATGTGTGGTTGTATCCGACTCGTAGCACTGGGGTCGAAGAAATCATCAATTGTTTAGAGCGTTAGACAATAAATTTTGGAAACCCATACAGGATTGTCTCAGATAGGGGAGCAGCATTCACGGCGAATTTATTTAAAGAGTATTGTAAAAAATACAGCATTTGTTTATTGCTACTGGTGTACCTCGAGGGAATGGTCAAGTTGAGAGGATGCACAGGATATTGGTTCCTATGCTTTCTAAGTTGAGTCAAGAAAATCCAAGGTGTTGGTATAAGCACGTAGACAGGGTACAACAAGTTATAAATAACACTGAGCCGAGGAGTACTAAAGTATCGCTATTTAAGCTACTAACCGGAGTTGACATGCGTATCTCAGGTGACGCAAAGCTTAAGGAACTAGTTCAGCAATGTCTTATTTCAGAGCTAGATGATGAGCGGGGACAGTTGCGCAAAGAAGCAAGAGAGAGCATTCAGAAAATACAAATAGAAAACAAGAGGACGTTTAATGCCAAGAGAAAGGCCGAAATGAAGTTTCAGATCCAACGACTTAGTGGCCATTAAACGAACACAGTTCGGTACGGGGTTAAAACTAAAAGGGAAGTATCTTGGGCCATACATGTAAAGTGTTTATTATAGATTATCAAACATATTAAGGATCAGTGAACATGGATAAATGAATGCAAGTATAACTCTTTTGGTAAATGTATTTCACGATGATTTAAATAACGACTACTTTTACGGCTGCTGCTGACGACTCTGTTGGTTCTCTGCTGCTGTTCTCTGCTTTTGCTTTCTGCCTCCCTTGTCTGCTGCGTAGTGTTGTACAACGTCTCATGCTACCGAAACTAGGGATGGGCAAATAGCTAGAGTCAGCCGACCTTACATTCGGCCCTCCTGATCAGAATGATCTGCCCCAGATGATAAAAGGTCTTCGTTTTCCACGACGTTGCGCCACAGCTTCATGTTGTCACAGTTAGTTGCTGTCACTTTCGACGTTTGCTGCTTTCTTGACGTGGTAGCGACCGTTTCGTTTAATCTTGGGTACTTCATATGGACCAAGATATTCGATTGCGAGCTAACATGAACTGAAACTGTGTGGTTAACTCGTCCTCCAACAGCTCCAGCAGGTTACTATTTGCTTTACTGTGCATTTTGGTTCCAAAAATAACTTCAAATGGCGAAAACTTGGTTGAAGAATGCACATGAAAGCTAATGGCTTTTTGCACTTCGGGGACATATTTGAACCATTTAGTTAGATCATCGGCAGACAGCTTCGCTATGACTGATAAAATCGAACGATTGATTCTTTCGACCTGTCCATTCCCTCTTGGTACTCCAGTGGTTGACCAAAATTGCTGCTTAGGAACTCACCAAATGTGTTTGCCGTAAAAGCAGAACCTCTATTAGTAATTATACGTCTCGGAAATCCAAATACAGTAGACCACTCTGTCAGCTTTTTGATTACCTCTTCATGTCCCGTTGACTTTGTTGGATATATCCAGGTAAACTTTGAAAAGCCATCGACCACCACCAGAAGATATTTGTATTGTTTCGATGTAGCATCCATTGAACCCAGATGGTCGATGTGCAAAGTGTGTAGCGGTACATCTTCCTTGGGAATGTAATATACCCAGCTTTTTGTTGTAAATTATGCATTGAACACAATTGGCGATTAGTTTGGATACTTTACTCTCCAGATGAGGAATCCAAAATTGTTGTCGAATACGTGTTGCGAAATGACCCACGCCATGTGCCTCCTGAATTACTTCTTTCTCCATTAACTTCGGAACAACAAAAAGCTCATTGCTTTTCACAACTTTAAAGACAATACCACCTTTCAATTTATAGTTCTCGTACGGCTATGACTTGAGTATTTCGGCTATGGCTCTGATATGCTCATCGTTCTGTTGTTCTCGCTTCATATTTGCCGACAGTTCTGTAGTTATCAGCAAACATTTCTGAGGATATCGGCTTAGATAGTCCACATGCTTCATCTTCTCGCTAGCCCTATGATCAATTTTGTAATCAAAGTCCTGCATATACAAAATCCATTGAGCAACTTCTCTGGGAATATCTTGCTTGCTTGTAGTCCGTTTAAAGGCGATGCAGTCTGTTACTAGCATAAAAGAAACACCCGGTAAGTAATGGCGGAACTTATTTAGAGCTAAATATGTGGCTTTAACTTCGAGAATATAACTGTGTCTCTTTGAATCTGCTTCTGAGGCTTTTTTGCTCCACAAATATATAGGGTGCAGCTCGCCATCGAATAATTGAAACAAAACTGCACCGTAACCTTCTTTTGACGCATATGTATGAAGTTCTAATGCTGCTTCTCTTGAGTATAGATGCAGTACGGGTTCGCTTGTTAAAAATTGCTTCAACTGTTGTTCTGCTTGCGTTTCCGGGGTTCCCATGCTAAACTCAACATCTTTCTTAAGCAGGTTGGTTAGTGGACGTGCTATTTGCGCGTATCCTGGTATGAATTTCCTAAAGATACCTGTGAAGCCCAAAAACGCTTTGATGTTTTTTGGCAATGAAAAACGACTAACAGCTGCAGTTTTTTCCGTTCCTGGCCATATTTTCCATCTTCTATAATATGACCAAGAAAATGTATGCAAATCTGCAGAAAAATTTTTTTTCCCGTTAATTTTTAATTCAAACTGTGCCGCCGTTTTAAGAACAAGTTTGGTTTTTTCAATACACTCATCAGCTGTTTTAGCAATAATAATAATATCGTCCATGTACAGCTGCATGATATCCTCATTAATAAGGTCTTGGAAAATGTGATTTACAAAACGGATAAACGTTGTTATGGATAGTGACCTATGTTTTTTATTTGGGATTTTTTAGCTGGCTCGAGGTCAATGTTTTTTACGTGCTTATTAAATTTCAAACCCCTTCGGGATTCGTCTTCAGGGCTGTAAACAGTATAACACAAAAACAAACAATTTATATTACATAATTCTAGACAAAAATCGTATAAGTGTACGTACAAAAAAGGCACAGCGTCCTCTTAGTCAGCTGTGGAGTTGATAACTAATTTGATTTTCTGTTGTGGTCAAGTAAATGTCTGTATAAATGCGCGCAATTTTCTGTGTCTTGTTTGGAGTTCATCCTTCTATGTATTGGTGTGGATATGATGTGGAGCATTTCCAAGGTAAACCGTTTGTTGTAATGTTGTTCTTGTTTTAGGATGCTTACAGCTGTTAGGTCAGGGGAGTGTCTGCTCTCAGTACAATGGGCCGCAAGTGCTGTTTTTTGGATTGTTGTCTCATTCCTTCTTTTTATGTCAGACTTGTGACCGGATATTCTGGTTTTTAATTTTGTCTTAGTCGTACCAATGTATACTTTCTCGCATACATTTGTCCCGTCACCAGCGCAAGGTATTTTGTAAATTAAATTATTTTTGTCAAGTTTTCAAATTTTGCTCTTCGTGTTGCTGAAGAACATTCTCGTTGTGTATATTAGTGTGTGAGCTATTATGATGTTGTCTTTGTTGTAGCAGTCGGATTTGGAAAGTCTGTCAGACAATTTTGGAATGTATACTAACGATTTGTATACTTTAGTTGAAGTTTCTTTCTGGTCAGTATTATTAAAATTATATGCCTTCATTAGAGAGAATATCGTGTTGTTTGGAAAGTCATTATTTTTGAGGATTGTGAATATTTTCTTTTTGTTATCGTGGTGAAAAATTGGGTCGCTTGTGTCTAAGACTCGTCTTACAAAGTTCCTGGCCGTGTTCAGTATCATATGTTTGGGATGACTGGAATAATAATTAATCATCCTCCCGGATGCCATCGGTTTCTGGTACCAATCCAGTTTAAGGGTGTTATATATGATAAACGCTGCTGAATAGTTTCGGAATCCAAATGGTGCTTTATTGAACTCAAACTGCCATTCTTTTGTTACGAACGCTGTATAAGCTCTGCTTCCGTTTTTTAGATCCATTACAGTGTAAAACTTGGCACCTTGTAGTTTCTCTAAAACATCTTCCATAACAGGTACCGGAAAACAATCTGCCAGAACCATTAAGTTAAGCTGCCGGTAGTCCATACATACCCTTAGACTGCCATCTTTTTTCTTTACTACCACAACTCTGCTTGCTATATTGGATGAGGACTTGCGTATAATGCCTTGCTCAAGCCACTCTTCGATTTGCTGCTTTACAGCCCTTGCTTCTGCCACAGAAAGACGGCTTGGGGAGTGACGAAATGGTTTGACTACTCCCTCGGGTATAATCTGCAACACTATTGGACAGTGCATCTTCTCAGCAGCAGTAGTTTGATAGCTACAACAACAACAACAACAACTCGTTCGGTTGATACCAAAAACTGTCAAGCGTTTTGCCAAAGTGCCATACGAGTGTTTTGTTTTTTGCCCTGTGAAATTACGTTGCCGGCGATCTCCAAAATAAATTGGTTGCCGCCAGCAGCCGCCCGCAGTCAGGTGCCGCCAGAAGTCAGG
The DNA here is from genome assembly GCA_018904235.1 of Lordiphosa stackelbergi. Taxonomy (NCBI): domain Eukaryota; kingdom Metazoa; phylum Arthropoda; class Insecta; order Diptera; family Drosophilidae; genus Lordiphosa; species Lordiphosa stackelbergi. The sequence goes on from JAEIFU010000577.1 coordinate 46,804, forward strand.
AGCTGCACCTGTGCCCACCCACTCGGTGATCCTCCCACCCGCATAGTGAAGTGCATCACAAGGAGTTTTCACGCAAGTCTTTGTGAATATTTACCATTTCAACCATTTTCAATTTAAACCATTTATTTGTGCTTAAATATAAACTTAGTTGTTTTGGTTGACGACGTAAGCGCCACATTACGTTTTACGTCAATTCATTACGCTCTACAAAAGCGTACGTTAAAAGTGTTAGCGCTGACACCAATTAGTGCTGACACTTTTTAGTTCGAGTGCCCACCGTTTCGCCCTGTTTTCTGTTTCACCCAAACGGAAGCAAAGGCAGATGATGGGGATTTGTGTAAAGTGGGTGTCTGGAGGTTCAAATGGCTAAAACCAGCAATAAAGCTTTAGTCAAAAATATTATTATTGTATGCGGGTTCTACAAATAAACCTGCATCACTCGAAAGCAGCAACCGCTGAACTTTTACTTCGCCTACCCTCTGGCGAAGTAGATATTGTTTTTGTCCAAGAGCCATGGATTTCTGGAGACAGAATCAATGGCTTACGGACACCCAAATACAACCTTTACTATACCAAAGGTAAGGGAAAAATTCGTACATGTATTTTAACCAAAATACATTTTAAGACACTATTTCTTCCCCAATTTAGTGATGGTGACATTACTACAGTCAGCCTAGAACTGGGGAGTTCCATAATCAGGCTGGCATCTTTTTATCTGGCTCATGACACTGAGAGCCCTCCACCACCAAAAATATTCCGGGACCTAACTGGAAATAGGAGTTACACACATACAAGCCTTATTTTAGGTGGCGATGCCAACGCACACCACACTCAATGGGGCAGCTCAGATATAAATGAGCGCGGTGAGTCACTGTACAACTACCTATTACAGACAGACTTGCACGTTGCCAACAAAGGGAATGACCCCATCTTTGTTATTAAAAATAGAAGAGAGGTTTTAGATATAACCCTCATCTCCGAAGACCTCTGTGACCAATTGATATCATGGAAGGTGCTCCCAGAGCACTCCTTCTCTGATCATCGATACATAGAGGTCATACTAACAAATAAGTGTACCTCACCTAAAAGGATACAGAACCCAAAAAAGACCAACTGGGAAGTACACAACAAGCTTCTCTCTAAAAAGCTTGGACCATCCCCACCATACACACCAAGTACGGGGAAACAGATAGATGAACTTGTCGATACGCTTACCCTCGCGTATACGGACTCGTTCAATAGGGCCTGACCCCCTAGAAAAACAAAATCCACCGTTAAACCACCTTGGTGGTCTGCAGAGCTAGATAAGCTCCGAAAGGAATGTCGACATACATTTAACGTAGCCAAATATAATGACCAAACAACCGCTTGGGAGTTATACAGAAGTTACGTATTTATAAGAAAGCTACCAGGAGGGCGAAACGCACCTCCTGGACCCATTACTGTAGTAATATTGAATCTACTTCTGATGCATCACGGCTCAGAAAGATTCTGGCTAGCTCACCAACCTCGCCAGGACTCTTACAAAAAACAGACGGAACCTGGACCGACTCGAGCGAAGAATCTCTAAATCTTCTGCTAAGCACTCACTTCCCTGAATGCTCCCTTAACTTAATACCTCAGGTTAGGCCAACCGACCTTTCTATGCAATACGACAAAACCATTGTCACGGAGACCAGAATTAAATGGGCTATCGATTCGTTCGAACCATTTAAGTCGCCAGGTCTCGATAACATATATCCTGCCCAACTACAACAAACCATTGGGTACACAATGACCTGGCTCTACACAATCTATGTAAGCCGTCTCAAGGTCAAGTACATCCCCACTAGGTGGAGAGAAACTAAAGTAATATTCATACCGAAAGCTGGCAAAGCTTCAAATGTGAAACCAAACGATTATAGGCCAATCAGCCTATCCTCGTTTCTTCTTAAAACTTTCGAGAGACTTATAGATGCACACCTGAGGCAAACTATTAGTCCTGCTCATCTAGCACACACCCTACATGCATACAGCAAGGGTAGGTCTACAGAAACCGCCCTGCACTCCCTGGTCTCAAGGATTGAAAGATCACTTGAAGTAAGGGACTTTTCTTTAGTAGCATTTCTCGACATAGAGGGTGCCTTCAATAACGTCCAACCTAACGCCATCACCTCTGCCTTGACATAAGTGGGAGCAGATGTGCCGCTGGTGGGATTCATCGAACAATTGCTAACCAGCAGAACGGTATACTCCCAACTTGGCGGTGCAACTGCTCGCAGATGTGTAAACAGAGGCACTCCGCAAGGAGGTGTTCTCTCTCTGCTTCTGTGGGTTGTAACAGTTAACCAACTGCTGCGGCTAATGGAGGCGGAGGGACACGAGGTGGTGGCTTACGCGGATGATATTGCCATCTTCAAATGTGGAATATTTCCTCAAACGCTGTGTGACCTCATGCAGACCGCACTGACAACACTTGCTCAGTGGACAAAATCTTGTGGCTTGCTAGTGCTTTCACCCGAAAGTACAAAATTCCTGATCTTATCCCGCCTAAAATCAACGGAGTAAGCCTCGTATTTGGTGACAATGCCAAATACTTGGGGGGTCATTCTGGATAAGAAATTGCTCTGGAATGACAACATAAATGAACGTATAAAAATAGAGGAAAGCTAACTTCGGCTCGACCGAAGTTTATATACCCTTGGAGCATGATATATTTCTGCCATTTTTTTTTATGGCAGCTATACGATATATTCATCCGATTTTGATCAAACTCTCTAAAATTGTGTTGAGACAGATAATATTTATAACTGAAACGTACAAACACGCTACCATTGAAAACAAAAAAGTTTTTCTCACTAAAACTATTTTTTCGACCGATCATTCCTATGGCAGCTATATGCTAAAGTCATCCGATTTGGATCAGACTTTACAGAATTGTGTGTTAGCATATCATATTGATCAGTAACGAGTTTGGTAGCGATAGCATTGAAAACAAAAAAGTTTTTCTCACTAGAACTACTTTTTCGACCGATCGTTCCTATGTCAGCTATATGCTATAGTCATCCGATACGGCCGGTTCCGACAAATGTGCAGCGTATTTGTACCAATAGACTTCGTGCAAAGTTTGGTTACGATAGCTTTAAAACTGACGGAGGAGATAGCATAGAAACAGACGGACGGACAGACGGACTGACGGACATGGCTATATCAACTCAGCTCGTCACGCTGATCAAGAATATATATATGTCGGAGATGCACGATAAGTCGGAGAAGCACGGTTTTCCATCTTTTTTCTTTACAATGTATTTCTCGAACAGTAAAGCAAATGTCTTTTCTCTTTCAATGCCCGAGCTAGACTAACTACTCGGTTCACATTTCATTACCCAATCTCATATCCCACTTGACACTAGACACTTGACTTACTTGGCAGGAAACAATACTTTCGTCCCACCATGTTCCCAAGAACAGTAGGCTTAGAAGTCTTTCACTACATGACAATTTATTTATCATAGCTTACTTTCTATTTCACAATATTTATGTAATCTACGACACGGCTATCCTGACCTTCACACGACCTCGTGTGAATTTCTATCCAGACACAAAGTTAGTACCATGCCTTGCTCAAACTATTATGTCTCGCGTGTCAAAATACCAAAACAATTCAATTTCATTTATTTTTTTTTTTTTTTTTAACTTATATGCCTTTTAAACTTGTCTTTTAGCATTCTAGAATTTTCACATCAGATGTCAGTTTAGCAGGATAACAAATTTTAGAGACCCAACTGTCATTCTTAGCATCTGCTGTGCTCTTCTGCTAAACCCGACCATCTGAATCTCAAGATTCCCACACAGGCTCTTGCTGCTTCACAAGCAACGATATCCCGCACTTTTATGCGTCAAGGTCCCCACCGGACCTTCTGACCCCCGCCACGATGTCAACCGCGCCGTACCCGATGCAAGACTCTTTGTCTGCACTTGCACCATCGGTATGCCCATCGTGGTGCGGTCGTAGCCTTTTGTGTGTATTCTAACTCGCACCCTCATTTGGTGCAGGATTGGGCTCAACGTCCACATCCTCTTCATTTTCATTCATCGAATCATTTTCAAATTCTTCAAAGACTTGTTTATCAGGCATCGCTCGCAAACATTCATGAGCATACTTATAAGCTCTCTTGCTTGTTAATGATTTCAACATGTATCGATCACCGTCAAGTATCTCAATGACCTCAAATGGTCCCTTGTATTTCGGATCTAACTTGGTTTGGTGACGTTCTTCATTTTTGAGCAAAACATGGTCTCCAACTTTATGCTTTACAATTTTAGCTTTGCTTTGATCAAACCTTGACTTATCATAGGTTGAATTTTTCTCAATATTTAACTTAGCCTGCGATCTCAAATATGATATGTCAACTATATCTTCATCATTAATGGGTATCACGCCTAAGGGTCTAGCCACCTTTCCAAGCAGCAATTCTAATGGACTAGCTTTAGTTACTCGATTAACCGTGCAATTCAAAGCCAATTGCACATCAAACAAGGCATCCTGCCATGAACGCTGACTGGTTTCTACTGCCGTTAACATGTTCTTCATGGTACTCATTACTCGCTCCACTTGACCATTTGCACGGGAGGCGCCTGTAGCAATCAAATGTAACTCAATTTTCTGAAGTTCACAAAACTCCCTAAATCCAGCACTTGCAAAACTTCTTCCCTGATCAGCGATCACACGCATGGGCACGCCAAAGAGTGATATAGCGAATTTTAGTGCCTTTATGCAGTTTTCCGAATTTAGGTTCAAGGTATGATAAAGATAGACAAATTTCGTAAATGCATCTATCTGGACAATGACATATTCCTTTTGATCGTTTTTTCCACTTAACTTTCCGCTGATATCTATATGAATGGTGTGCCATGGTATATCAACTTTAGGTATAGGATGCATCTCTACTTGAGGCTTACCAGATGGAGGCTTGGAAAGCTTGCAAGTTATGCAGTTTTCAACAAACTTTCGAATATATTTTGACATATTTTCAAACCAGTAATAATCGTAAACCTTATCTAATGTTTTCTCCCATCCCAAGTGCATTATAGCTTCGTGCACATGATTTATGACAGACCATCTAAATGTTCTTGGTATAATAGGTAGACATCGTGTTCTGCCATTCCTTTGAATCTTTCGATGCAATATACCACTCCTTATTTCGTATGTTTTGGCTATTTCTGGTGACAAATTATTATTTCGCATCTTAGAAAACAATGCAGACACTTCTAAATCTCTTTGCTGTTCAGCAATAAGCCAACTGCTTGTAATTTCAGCTAAATCTACACGCTTTTCTATTGTTTTGTTAGCTGGCTTAGTATTTTGTGTTGCTATGTTGCGCGATAAAAAATCAACGTGAGCCATACTACTGCCTTTTCTGTACTCTACACTAAAATCGAGCGATTGTAGATATGCCCACCAGCGGTGAACTCTAGGCATCAGATTAACTTTGTTCTGAGTTGCTTTTAGTGAATTACAATCTGTATATACTACGAACTTTCGACCATGTAAATAGTGACGGAAATGTTTTACTGCGTTAAATACGGCCATTGTCTCAAGCTCATAAGAATGGTATTTGGATTCAGAAGCCGTTGTACATTTACTGTAATATTCAATTACCCTAGGCTTGTTTTCTATTTTGTGCATGAGTATTGCTCCGTATCCTTCTGAACTGGCATCAGAATTTCACGGCCTAACATAATATCATGTTTCAAAAACTTGTCCATGACTACATGTAAAAGTATTTCTAGCGAGTAATCATTAATCTTAACGGTGGTCAGAATTTGCAATGTGCTACTAATGGCATTTTCGCCAATACCCTTTAATACTACTGTGTTATGGATCCTCTTCCCCGAGAATTTTTCCGCCAGCTTCTCTTTTATAAGCGAGCACTCGGCACCCGAGTCAAAGAAGAATGGAACAGGCTCACCAAGTTGATAAAGGATTCCTTTCGGTTCCGACACGCTGCATACATCCACTCGCTTCACATAATTGTTCTTCATTGTTGACCCACTCGTACATATGCTCGCTATATGTCCAGGTTTACCACACTTGAAGCAAGTCAGCGGAGGTCGATCACGACCCATAGACAAATTGTTCTGCATATGTTTGCTAGTGGATGCACTCCCGTCTTCCGTCTTCTTGAAACGGCAATCTGCCCTTTTATGGCCAGGTTTCCCGCAATTATAACATCCGATATTGGGAGTCACCTTCATCTTCTTTTTTTTCCGGGCACATTGGATGTTCAGTCTCAAAATTATTATTACGTTTTCAAGTTAATAAGGCGGTTATCAATCTGCGCAACGTGAGCTAGCACAAGAGACACAGCTATTTCTTCTAGACTAAAATTTTTCCACTTCATCAGTAAGGACGTCACTAGTCGGCTGGCATAAACTGACAAACCTTCCTTCACGTTTGGTCGTCCGTTCAATAAATTGATTAGGGCCGCAGCAGATGTCTCCATGCCCTCATAGTGCTGCATGAACAAATCTTTGAACTCCAACCACGAAATCCCGGCAAAGCAAATCTGAGAAAGCCATTGTGAGGCGCTGCCCGTAAATGAGGAACTCAGTGCCATTACAAGCGCACTTCCCTCCAATGGATTCTCCGTGAGGATCATATCCACCGTCTTGCACCAGGCAGAAACGTCAGTTCCTGTAGCATCGGGGTCAAATTTGGGTAATGTAACCCTCTTCTGTTCCTTAGATGTCTCCTTGGTCGCTTGCATTGCCTTAATAATTTCCATTAAATTCCGATTTTGTGTCTCCAGAGCTGCAATCAATTGGTCGCTAGAATGGTTTTGTGGCGAATGCGATCCCACTTCTGATGTCGGAGATGCACGATAAGTCGGAGAAGCACGGTTTTCCATCTTTTTCTTTACAATGTATTTCTCGAACAGTAAAGCAAATGTCTTTTCTCTTTCAATGCCCGAGCTAGACTAACTACTCGGTTCACATTTCATTACCCAATCTCATATCCCACTTGACACTAGACACTTGACTTACTTGGCAGGAAACGATACTTTCATCCCACCATGTTCCCAAGAACAGTAGGCTTAGAAGTCTTTCACTACATGACAATTTATTTATCATAGCTTACTTTCTATTTCACAATATTTATGTAATCTACGACATATACTTTATGTGGTCGGAGATGCTTCCTTCTGTGAGTTACAAACATCCGGACAATTTTAATATACCCTCTCCAAGGGTATAAAAAAGGCAACCATTGCTCTTTTTTCTTGTAAAAAGGCCATTGGCCGTAGATGGGGTTTTTCCCCATCCATTGTACATTGGCTTTACACAGCCGTTATACGCCCCATACTTCTCTACGGAGCTCTAGTATGGTGGCCAGCACTCGGGAAACAATCAGCCCTGAAAAATCTGCACAAAGTACAAAGAAGTGCGGAAATTTGTATTAGTGGCGCTCTTCGAACGACACCAACGGAAGCGCTAAATACTATTCTTCACCTTCTACCACTAGACCTCGTAGCTAAGCAAATGGCTACCACAACAGCCTTAAGACTAAGAGAATCCGATACCTGGAACAGGGGCAATTCGGGACACGCTACCATACTCGAAGACCAAACGGGTATACCATTAAGTACAGACTACTGTATACCACAAACGACGTTTGACAAATTTTACGACGTCTATATCCCAAGCCGAAACGATTGGGACAACCTGCCCCACAGCAGAGCTAACGCCATTAGCATCTACACTGATGGTTCTAAGCTCGACGAAAAAGTAGGAGGGGGAGTTTTCTCTCCCAACCTAGATTTGAACTTATCGTTCCGCCTTCCTGACCACTGTAGTGTGTACCAAGCAGAGGTGGTAGCCATCCAGGAAGCTGCCACCTACCTTAGCACACTCACGGTTAAGGAAGGAAATGTATTTATATACTCTGACAGTCAAGCCGCCCTCAAAGCACTTGACTCTCATACAAACAATGCTAAAACACTTACTAAATGTCGATTATCTCTCAACGAGATCGCACGACATTTTAGTATACACCTTATATGGGTACCTGGACACCGCAACATAGAAGGTAACGAGTCTGCGGACAAACTGGCCAGAATAGGAACCACCATCGAGCTCCTTTCAGAGAGGCGTACGATAGGTATGCCTATGGCTATATTTAAGCTCCACATAAAATATGAAACACTGAGTCTTGCTACGAATCGGTGGAAAAACCTTTCCCCCTGTGCGGTAGCGAGGCTTACGTGGCCAACATTCGACCAAAAAGTACTAACACACTTTTACGTCACAGAAGGGAACACATATCACTTCTGGTGGGGACCCTCTCAGGTCACTGTCTTATTGGCAGATATGCAGCACGCCTAGGCGTCATTTACCATGACTTTTGCAGAAGTTGCGGACACGAAGAAGAGGAGGAATCGGTACAACACCTTTTGTGCCATTGCCCCGCCTTGAGTAGAAGGAGGCTCAGGACACTTGGTCAACCTCTGCTACTCAATCTCTCGGAGACATCCGGGCTAGAGATCCCAGCTCTACTCAAATTTAGTCTGTCCACACAATGGTTCAGTAACGAGGACCCACCTCAATATTAAAAAGGGTTAACAGGAAATAAATATGGCATCGCAATGGGCCCAAAGTGGCCTAAGTGGGAGAGCGACTTGTCGCTCTCAGCCATCGCAAACTAACCTAACCATACCCCAATAAAACGTCGCAATCGATTTTACTATCATCTCCAACCAAAAATTGATGGTTAGTGGACAACTGATCTACCATAACTTCAGCCTGAAACAGTCCTGTCGGCTTTGTTTTCTTATTACCCAGACCACACAGCGTTGAAACACTTTCGTGTATTTCAATGTTATCAATTTTCTTTGCCACACTTTCCTTTACAATTGATACATCGGATCCGGAGTCTATTAGACAGTCAAAACTGCATCCGTGCACTGAAATAGTTTTTATAAGAGCTTGATTGACAATAGCGCGCACGTTTTTGATTTTGTTTTGACACTCACGCGATATGTGTCCGTTTTGATTACATTTGAAACATTTTGTAGCTTCTTTGCAGTCTTTTCTTTTATGATTGGGTGAACCGCAATTAAAACAAAACTCCTTTTTTTTTAATTTGGCCATTTCTGATGACTGATGATTCGCACTGGCACAAGTTTTACTTTGACGATAGTTTTTCTGCTCTTCCGCGAATACTTGCTGGTATACGTCGTATTATTGTTTCAATTCCTTAAATGTCTTGCACTTATACAAAGAGAACTTGTATTCGCTCTTTATCTGAAGCCCGTTCACAACATAACGCAAGACAGCTGTTTCTTCGAAATTACCAACAACCGCAATTTTCCGCATATTCAACATATATTCATGAAAAGACTCGGACTTCTTTTTTTGCCTTTCACTCAACTGCTTGTGAATATCTGCACTTCACGCTCGAACTTATCGGACAACACATGCTTCATTTCCGAGTAATTGCTGACACTTGCAGATTCTAGACACAACCGTGCTACTCCGATCACTTTTCCACGAGCTTGTACCCATTTTTGTTCGTCTGATAACACTGTGCAACAGTCAAAAAAACTACCAAGAACCACTATGTGGAATCGATAGTGCTACCCGAACTGAGTAAATCCCTATCAACGTTTGGTTATATTGGAAGCACTTTTTTTTATGGACCCGCAAAGTTGCCAATTTAAGACTGTATAAAATATTTTAACATGCTAATACATTTTTTAACAAGTTGAGATTAAATTAGCGTATATATTTAATCACAAAGTGATTGTTTTAGTGACCTTTTTGATTGAAAATCGTAGAACTTTTTTAGGCAGGCTCTAGGTCGTTAAGTTATGGATATTGTCCACAAGTTTTCTAAAACAAGACACGCACAACACAACAAAGGAGGCTGGTTGACAGTATAACGCTATTTCATGTAAAAAAAAAAAATTTTTAAATAATCAATAATAAAATAAAACGAGAAAGGCAAAGCTAACTTCGTCTGTACCGAAGTTTTGATACACTTGAAATAGCTTGTCTCAACGGTTAGCGACTTCGACCAAACTTCGCAGATCAGCTTAAAACATTACATATTACCCATGACCGTGTTTGAGAGCAGTAATATTGAGAACAAAACAGTTTTTCTTACTAAAACCCATTCTCCGAACGAACATTTGTATGGCAGCTACAAGAAGTAGTCATCCGATCCGGTCGGTTCCGACATATTAGCAGCGTGCAGTAAAAAGAAGACTCTGTGCAAAGTTTCAGCCCGATAGCTACAAAACTGCGGGACTAGTTCGCGTAGAAACAGACAGACGGACAGACGGACGGACGGACAGACGGACGGACAAAGCTTAATCGACTCAGCTCGTCATGCTGATCAAGAATATATATACTTTATGTGGTCAGAGATGATTCCTTCTATGCGTTGCAAACTTCTGGGCAAAATTATAATACACTTTTCAAGTGTATCAAAAATTAAAAAAAATAAAATATTTACGCTAATTTGATCTCTACTGTTAAAAAATGTACTAGCATGTTAAAATATTTTATACAGTCTTAAATTGGCAACCTTTTTGCTGATAAATTACAGAATTTTCGATAAATTTAAAAAAAAAATTTCAAAAAATCATTTTTATACCCGTTACTCGTAGAGTAAAAAGGGTATACTAAAGTCGTGCAAATGTATGTAACAGGCAGAAGGAATAATTTCCGACCATATAGAGTATATATATTCTTGATCAGCATCAACAGCCGAGTCGATATAGACATGTCCGTCTGTCCGTCCGTCCGTCTGTCTGTCCGTCTGTCTGTATGAACACCTAGATCTCAGAGATGGTAAGAGATAGAGGTTTAACATGTATGGGACAAATACTTCTTTTATCTGCACGCAGATCAAGTTTGTTTCAAATTTTGGCCACGCCCCCGCAATTTGGAAAAAACGTTATATCTCCTTTAGTTTTAAAGATAAACAATTTGTGCCTTCTAGAGATAGTTAGTAATAAGCAAAATGAATCGATTTGCCGAAGAAATGATAAAGATCGGATGAACGGTTCTCAAGTTATGAGCAAAAAAGTGAACCAAGCCCTCCCCGCTACCACCCTAAAAAAATATTGCATACTTTTTGGATGGCCACACTAAGGACCGCGGGAACACTGTTAAACATATTTTTTCATGAGTAACGGGTATATCGAAGTCGGTTAGAGCCGACTTTAACTTTCGCTCTCGTTTTCTTAAATCATGGATAACAACAAGTAAAACGAGAGCGTAAGTTAAAGTCGGCTCTTACCGACTTCGATATACCCGTTATTCATGAAAAACGTGTTTAACAGTGTTCCTGCGTTCCTTAGTGTGACCATCCAAAAAGTATGCAACATTTTTTTAGGGTGGGAGGGGTGGTAGCGGGCGGGCTGTGGTTCACTTTTTTGCTCATAACTTGAGAACCGTTCATCCGATCTTTATTATTTCTTCGGCAAATCGATTTATTTTGCTAATTACTAACTATCTCTAAAAGGTACGAGTCCTCTATCTTTAAAACTGTAGGAGATATAACTTTTTTCCAAATTGCGGGGGCGGGAGGGGGCGTGCCCAAAATTTGAAACAAACTTGTTCATACAGACAGACGGACGGACGGACAGACGGACAGACGGACAAGTCTATATCGTCTCGGCTGTTGATGCTGATCAAGAATATATATACTTTATATGGTCGGAAATGATTCCTTCTGCCTGTTACACACATTTGCACGACTTTAGTATACCCTTTTTACTCTACGAGTAACGGGTATAATGAGTAATGTTTTGCTCTAAAAGCTTAACAAAACTTAATTGGCTGCTATTTTGGTGAAAAACTTGAGTATCTAATAAACAATGACGACAAAAAAAGTCATTTTTTTTTGGAAATTCACACTTTTGGGGCCGCTTTGAGGATGTAGAAGTGTTCAGATTGTAAAACCTTGTTCAGTAGAGTTGTTTGGCATCTCAAAAGTTTCTTTTTTGCCAAAGAAAGTATGCGAAAAATTCTGATTTTTTAAAAGTTATACTCGAAAAAGTAAAAAAATACGTTTTCGAAAAAAAGTTTTTTAAGAAATACTACCGGAAAACATGAACTTTTAAAAAATCTTTGAATGAGGAATTTATTCGGACAGACTGACAAGTCTATATCGTCTCGGCTGTTGATGCTGATCAAGAATATATATACTTTATATGGTCGGAAATGATTCCTTCTGCCTGTTACACACATTTGCACGACTTTAGTATACCCTTTTTACTCTACGAGTAACGGGTATAATGAGTAATGTTTTGCTCTAAAAGCTTAACAAAACTTAATTGGCTGCTATTTTGGTGAAAAAACTGAGTATCTAATAAACAATGACGACAAAAAAGTCATTTTTTTGGAAATTCACACTTTTGGGGCCGTTTTTGAGGATGTAGAAGTGTTCAGATTGTAAAACCTTGTTCAGCAGAGTTGTTTGGCATCTCAAAAGTTTCTTTTTTGCCAAAGAAAGTATGCGAAAAATTCTGATTTTTTAAAAGTTATACTCGAAAAAGTAAAAAAATACGTTTTCGAAAAAAAGTTTTTTAAGAAATACTACCGGAAAACATGAACTTTTAAAAAATCTTTGAATGAGGAATTTATTCTGCGGACTGTCAGCTACAACTTTGCCGAAGACAGTTTGCAGCTATCATCAAAACTGAATGAGCTGTTTGCCCAAAACTAATGACACCTTATTTTGGTTGGCACACCCAATTTCAAAAACTTTGAGGGTCCATAAAAAAAAAAAATGATTCCAATATAGCCAAACGCTGATAGGGATTTACTCATTTCGGGTAGCACTATCGATTCCGCATAGTGATGCTTGGTAGTTTTGAAAAAAGTTGAAATTTATATGCATTTGCGTTTTTCTTAAAAATTTCGAACCATTTCTGAACCGGCACTGAGCTTCCATCAATGTCATTCAAAATCTTTTCAAAATTGTCTATAGAAATTTTTGATTCCGTGGCTTGCTTTTCATCCACCTCGGCTTTAAGCACAAACAACTGAATTAGTTGGTCCTATTTTCTACTCAAGCCAGCACCACCGTCGTGCTCTTAGACACTCAAATCATCTAAAGACATCTTGATTTTAGTTTCACGCTTTTGATTTGCAGACTTCTCTTCAGTCTCAAAGTTTTCGTCTATTTGCTGCTTTTGTTTGAATTTCCAAATTTTTTTTACTTTGCTTTTCGTCTCCAGAATGTGCTTTACTTTGTTGCTTTTGCTCTTTCTCGCTTTTTTTCGCACTATTTTTTCGTTGTTTCCCTGTAACTCGTTTCGGCGTCTCGTATTCTTCTGTGTCTTTTTCTCTATTATTCGGCGTACGTGCCAATTTTATAACGGATTCTGTTTTTTCACGTCAAACAAAATTCTTCAGCAACAACACAATTCAACTGGCAGCTGCAACTACAACAACAACGTCGTTCAACCGAATACAGAAATTATGCGTATGTTTGTACACACACTACTACTGTTGCTGCGATCAACACATACACATACTCGGCTTCTAGGAATTTCACTTTTCTCGAGAAATCTGCACTGATATTTTTGAATTTGGCCAAGTTTCAACTTTCCGTCTTTTACAACTTTAAAGGCGACTTTTCTGCTTATACCGTCTTCAAAATCTGTCCAACATCCGATTTCCCGCAACTTTCACACAACTGCACAGCTTTTTTTGTTTAAATTTTCATTGTTTTTTTTTTTGTTTGATTGTTTTCGATTTTTGTCCATTTTTGCTCACGACCGGACGAGCCCCCAAAAGTAAAGTGTTTATTATAGATTATCAAACATATGACGGATCAGTGAACATGAATAAATGAATGCAAGTACAACTCTTTTGGTTATTTCACGATGATTTAAATTACGACTACTTTTACGGCTGCTGCTGACGACTCTGTTGGTTCTCTGCTGCTGTTCTCTGCTTCTGCTTTCTGCCTCCCTTGTCTGCTGCGTAGTGTTGTACAACGACTCATGCTACCGAAACTAGGGATGAGCAAATAGCAAGAGTCAGCCCAACTTATAGCCTATTCACACTACAGTCCATCTTGGCGGAACGTTGAGAAGATGGTAGAAAAAAGAAATTCGTGTTCACATGGCCACCATCTACCGTCTACCGTCCACCATCATTGGCTTTTTCTTGCCGCATGATGTCAATATGCCAGCTATAAAAGAAAAAAATTAAGATTCTGTAAAAATAACAATTGTGTTGGCCTCTACTTAAAAGCAGCATTACATAATACATCGATGGATTGCCGAGGTGTTAGAAAACATCAAACAAATGGGCGATATTGGCGATACGGACTTATACGAAATGTTTATTGTCTGACCAGTACATCGAAGCATTTGGATTCAATTAAGTCGAAGCTAAAAATTTAATGACATTAAGTGAATAATACATTGCATTTTATAAATAAAATTAACAGTTTTGGGAATATTTAAAAATTTCATTTGGTGTTCTGTTGCGCGGCATTTTAATTTTGACATTCAAATTATATTTTAGTTGCGAATGGCTATTTTTTAGTGGTGGACCCAAAAATATTGCTTGGAACACCATGAGATAGGAACATCCCCGGCTGACGGTGGAATATTTTAAGAAAATTTGGCACGGCAAGTTCTTACGTACCATCTTTGACGGTAGACGGTAAACGGTAGATGGACTGTAGTGTGAATAGGCTATTACATACAATGTGATCAAGATCAATAAGCACGGTCGGTACGATGTTGAAAAGGTCGGGTATGGGGAAGGTCCGAACAAGACATCAACGGTGGCCGAATTAATGAAGGCATTCGGGGCGAATACTACGTCAGGAGGGCCGAATGTAGGAATTGGTACAGGGGAGACTAGGATTAACAAGAAAACAAGAAGCGGTCACACTTATTAATTCGCCACAGCGCGGGCAGTGCGACGTAGCTTGTCAGTCGATGCCGGAATCTCAAGATTGAAACATAATTGAAATCGTCAAGCAAAGTTTAAGTTATAATCATCCAATATTTGTTAATCTTAAGCAATTCAGTGAATAAACAAAAATCTCATTTAAAACAATCGTGTCTTCCATCTTTTGGAAAAAGGACACCACAACTTTAGTGAGCTCAAATATTTTATTCCGAATGTCAAGACTCTGAACTTCTAAATATGTTTGAAAGCTTCTAAACCCGCTCCGTGAACCCGAACCCAAAAAGTTTCAAGGGTTCGGACCCCGGAGTGAACCCCTCCCGATTTTTAGGAGGTTTGCAGCCCTGATATTAATAACACCATATTCCAACTAACTGGATCTAATGCGCCTTAGAGCCATATCTAAGACTTTATACCAGAGCGGGGAAACAAACGAAACGTTTAACGAACCGTTCGCGAAAGCTAGAAACTATTTATATGTTTTGTAGCTGTTACTATAGTCAGGGAAAACGAAACCACTAACTTTATATTGCCGAAGAGCGCAAACGAAAAGATTGGAATATTGTCCTCCCGACAGCTGCATTGCCTTGGAACGTTTCGGAATGAAACGTATACTAAGAAATCGTTTTGCGGAATGATCGGCTTGTAGTTCGACTTCAGCTGCTGAATTGAAGAAATATAATAACAGCAAACGAAAACAACAAAGCTGAGAAAAAACAAAGAAGTAAGCAACAGAAGAAAAAAAACAACTAAGTGTATACAAATTGAGCAGCAAACGTTTCCGAACTATTCGCGCTCGTTGCAAATCGTTCCGATTCCCTCTGTCCGCAAATCAAGATGAGCGCATTTCGCTTTACGTTTAGTTTGCTCTCACGAACGCAAACTGAACAGAACTCATTTTTTTAGTTACATTTTCTCGGGTTTTGTTAGTATTTGTAGATTGGGTATTTTCAGACTGCGGTTTTAATTATATGCACACAATTTAAAGATCCCAAACGACGCCAGGTGTACAGCTAATACGTATACATATACATATATATACATACAAATCATTGTTCTTTATATTTATTTATTATAAAGTCAGTAATTACAAATTATTTGAAAATTTAACTTCTCCTTTTAACATAACCACTCCTGACGGATTTACTTTAACTTTGATTTTAGTGTTTGGGAATAATATGCCATAGTCAACATTCTCGTAGAGGTCCTGAAAATAGACAAGAGTAAATATAACATTAATAAATATATACTAATTTGAAGATTTTAGAGTATTTAAGTATATAAAATCGTTTTTATTAAACGAGGAAATTAACGAGACATTGCATTGGGTACATTGCAATTAGAAATGCAAGTCGCTGTTGGACTGAAGTTGGTTCGGTTTAATTACTGGTTACTGGTTAAATAATATACAGTGAGTATATGGTAATGTACAAAGAGGGTATATAAATGAACGTGTGTGAAGTAGTAGTTGTGGAGTTGACTGTGGACCGACTAACTGCAGAGAGTGGGCGGTCGAACAGAGAGACCGGCGCACAGTGGGGCGAAAGGGCCAAAATCGCGCAATAATTCAGCGGAGCGCTGTATCAAAAAAATTTGGAGCCATCTTTTTAAGAGTTTAATCCTTTTATTAATCCTAGTATTAAAAAAAAAGTTAAAGTTGCAAATATTTAGTGGACATTTTTTTTTTGAAGAACTAAAATAAAAAAATAATTACTTGTTTTTGCGAAATAAATTTGTTTTTCGAAACATAGGAAGCTAAAAACTGGCCAATACGATTCTTTGCTAATATTATTAACTGGAAATTATTATTTCGCAGTCGAAAGAGTATATTCTATAGTTTTGTTGGAATAATCGGGTTAAATTTTCAAAACTTTTTAGATTTTAGAGATACTTACACAGGCCTACAAAATGACCACTCTTGTGAGGTATATTAATATAATATTATATTAAATTCTGATCCCGTTTTGTGCACTGATTCCAAAACTGGTCTCGGTTTTTCTCCATCAGCTCTTGTTTTCAAGATATCGGGGAAAAACCGAGCAACAATATCTGTATTTTTGAGCTCTATGCGACAGTATACATATTAAGGTCGCCTAAAAAAATCAATGGAGCATCATCAGCAAACCCAAAAGCGCCTAAATTTGCCTTTGAAAAGAAATTTTCATCAACTTATAGAAAATTTTTCAAACTTAATCGCCGTGTATCAGCCATTTGGGGTGCTTGCATTTTAATGAAAACCACTTTAGCATGCAGCCCAATGGTTCTTCTAATTTCACAAATGTTGTTGCATTTAAATCTTCTTAAAAAGAATGTCGTCATACCTTTAACGTAGCTAAGTATAACGACCAGGCAACCGCCTGGGAGCTATATAAACAGAAGTTAAGAAATTATAAACAGGCTATCAGGAAGGCTAAACGCTCTTCGTGGGCCCAATACTGTAGTAACATTGAGTCTACTTCTGATGCTTCACGGCTCAGGAAGATCCTA
The DNA here is from genome assembly GCA_018904235.1 of Lordiphosa stackelbergi. Lineage (NCBI taxonomy): Eukaryota > Metazoa > Arthropoda > Insecta > Diptera > Drosophilidae > Lordiphosa > Lordiphosa stackelbergi. The sequence continues at coordinate 64,213 of JAEIFU010000577.1, forward strand.
GCAAGCTCACCAACCTCGCCAGGACTCCTGCAAAAACCAGACGGATCCTGGACTGTCTCGAGCGAAGAATCACTAAATCTTCTGCTAAGCACTCACTTTCCTGAATGCTCCCTCAACGTAACACCTCAGTTTGTTACAAAAGAACTGAACATGCAATACAATAATACCATTGTAACAGAGACCAAAATTAAATGGGCAATCGACTCGTTCGAACCATTTAAGTCACCGGGTCCAGATAACATTTTTCCTGCCCAACTACAGAAAACTGTTGGGCATACTATAACCTGGCTCTTCGCAATCTATGTAGGCTGTCTTAGGGTCAACTACATACCCATCAGGTGGAGAGAAACGAAAGTGGTTTTTATACCAAAAGCTGGCAAAGCTTCACATGTAAAACCGAACGATTATAGGCCAATCAGTCTATCTTCATTTCTTCTAAAGACTCTTGAGAGACTTATAGATGCACACCTAAGGCAAAGTATAAATCCCGCTCAATTAGCACACACATAACATGCATACAGCAAGGGTAGATCTACTGATACCAAGTTTCAACTTTCCGTCTTTTACAACTTTAAAGGCGACTTTTCTTCTTATACCGTCTTCAAAAACTGTCCAACATCCGATTTCCCGCAACTTTCACACAACTGCACAGCTATTTTTGTTTAAATTTTTTTTTTTTTTTTGTTTTTTTTTTTGTTTGATTGTTTTCGATTTTTGTCCATTTTTGCTCACGACCGGACGAGCACCCAAAAGTAAAGTGTTTATTATAGATTATCAAACATATGACGTATCAGTGAACATGAATAAATGAATGCAAGTACAACTCTTTTGTTTATTTCACGATGATTTAAATTACGACTACTTTTAGGGCTGCTGCTGACGACTCTGTTGGTTCTCTGCTGCTGTTCTCTGCTTCTGCTTTCTGCCTCCCTTGTCTGCTGCGTAGTGTTGTACAACGACTCATGCTACCGAAACTAGGGATGAGCAAATAGCTAGAGTCAGCCCACCTTACATACAATGTGATCAAGATCAATAAGCACGGTCGGTACGATGTTGAAAAGGTCGGGTATGGGGAAGGTCCGAACAAGACATCAACGGTGGCCTTCATTAATTGAAGGCATTCGGGGCGAATACTACGTCAGGAGGGCCGAATGTAGGAATTGGTACAGGGGAGACTAGGATTAACAAGAAAACAAGAAGCGGTCACACTTATTAATTCGCCACAGCGCGGGCAGTGCGACGTAGCTTGTCAGTCGATGCCGGAATCTCAAGATTGAAACATAATTGAAATCGTCAAGCAAAGTTTAAGTTATAATCATCCAATATTTGTTAATCTTAAGCAATTCAGTGAATAAACAAAAATCTCATTTAAAACAATCGTGTCTTCCATCTTTTGGAAAAAGGACACCACAACTTTAGTGAGCTCAAATATTTTATTCCGAATGTCAAGACTCTGAACTTCTAAATATGTTTGAAAGCTTCAAAACCCGTTCTGTGAACCCGAACCCAAAAAGTTTCAAGGGTTCGGACCCCGGAGTGAACCCCTCCCGATTTTTAGGAGGTTTGCAGCCCTGATATTAATAACACCATATTCCAACTAACTGGATCTAATGTGCCTTAGAGCCATATCTAAGACTTTATACCAGAGCGGGGAAACAAACGAAACGTTTAACGAACCGTTCGCGAAAGCTAGAAACTATTTATATGTTTTGTAGCTGTTACTATAGTCAGGGAAAATGAAACCACTAACTTTATATTGCCGAAGAGCGCAAACGAAAAGATTGGAATATTGTCCTCCCGACAGCTGCATTGCCTTGGAACGTTTCGGAATGAAACGTATACTAAGAAATCGTTTTGCGGAATGATCGGCTTGTAGTTCGACTTCAGCTGCTGAATTGAAGAAATATAATCATAGCAAACGAAAACAACAAAGCTGAGAGAAACAAAGAAGTAAGCAACAGAAAAAAAACAACTAAGTGTATACAAATTGAGCAGCAAACGTTTCCGAACTATTCGCGCTCGTTGCAAATCGTTCCGATTCCCTTTGTCCGCAAATCAAGATGAGCGCATTTCGCTTTACGTTTAGTTTGCTCTCACGAACGCAAACTGAACAGAACTCATTTTTTTACAGTTACATTTTCTCGGGTTTTGTTAGTATTTCGCTCTGTGCAACGAAAGAAACGAAACGATTTAGAAACGTTTCGTTTCGTTAGTTTGCCCGCTCTGCTTTATACTGGCTAATTGAAGTGTAGATTGGATATTTTCAGACTGCGGTTTTAAAAATTATATTCACACAATTTAAAGATCCCAAACGACGCCAGGTGTACAGCTAATACGTATACATATACTTATATATACATACAAATCATTGTTCTTTATATTTATTTATTTTAAAGTCAGTAATTACAAATTAATTGAAAATTTGACTTCTCCTTTTAACATAACCACTCCTGACGGATTTACTTTAACTTTGATTTTAGTGTTTGGGAATAATATGCCATAGTCAACATTCTCGTAGAGGTCCTGAAAATAGACAAGAGTAAATATAACATTTATAAATATATACTAATTTGAAGATTTTAGAGTATTTAAGTATATAAAATCGTTTTTATTAAACGAGGAAATTAACGAGACATTGCATTGGGTACATTGCAATTAGAAATGCAAGTCGCTGTTGGACTGAAGTTGGTTCGGTTTAATTACTGGTTACTGGTTAAATAATATACAGTGAGTATATGGTAATGTACAAAGAGGGTATATATATGAACGTGTGTGAAGTAGTAGTTGTGGAGTTGACTGTGGACCGACTAACTGCAGAGAGTGGGGCGAAAGGGCCAAAATCGCGCAATAATTCAGCGGAGCGCTGTATCAAAAAAATTTGGAGCCATCTTTTTAAGAGTTTAATCCTTTTATTAATCCTAGTATTAAAAAAAAAAATTAAAGTTAGAAATATTTAGTGGACATTTTTTTTTAAGAACTAAAATATTTAGTTCTTAGTGGACATTTTTTTTTAAGAACTAAAATAAAAAAATAATTACTTGTTTTTTGCGAAATAAATTTGTTTTTCGAAACATAGGAAGCTAAAAACTGGCCAATACGATTCTTTGCTAATATTATTAACTGGAAATTATTATTTCGCAGTCGAAAGAGTATATCCTATAGTTTTTGTTGGAATAATCGGGTTAAATTTTCAAAACTTTTTAGATTTTAGAGATACTTACACAGGCTAACAAAGTGACCACTTTTGTGAGGTATATTAATATAATATTATATTAAATTCTGATCCCGTTTTGTGCACTGATTCCAAAACTGGTCTCAGTTTTCCTCCATCAGCTCTTGTTTTCAAGATATCGGGGAAAAACCGAGCAACAATATCTGTATTTTTGAGCTCTATGCGGCAGTATACATATTAAGGTCGCCTAAAAAAATCAATGGAGCATCATCAGCAAACCCAAAAGCGCCTAAATTTGCCTTTGAAAAGAAATTTTCATCAAATTATAGAAAATTTTCAAACTTAATCGCCGTGTATCAGCCATTTGGGGTGCTTGCATTTTAATGAAAACCACTTTAGCATGCATAGGGCCGTCTGTGGCCCAGTGGTTAGTGTGCTGGACTGCTGGGCGGGAGGTCGTGGGTTCGATCCCGCCTCTGAACATCTAATAATAAAAGTTTTTTTCTTTCTTTAGAAACTAGCTTTTACACATACGGTCACCTTCACCAGCTTAGTGGCGCCAGCTGTGAAGTAACTAGCCATGAAAAAGCAATTTCTCAAACTTTGCCGTTCGGATCCGGCGTTAAACTGTAGGTCCCTTTCTCTTGTGCGAAAAATTTAAAGCACACACGCCAAGAGATTGAGAGAAGCTTGGCTTGGCCCCGTTGAGGAGCTGAATAGCCAGTTTTACCTTTACTTTAGCATGCAGCCCAATGGTTCTTCTAATTTCACAAATGTTGTTGCATTTAAATCTTCTTAAAAAGAATGTCGTCATACCTTTAACGTAGCTAAGTATAACGACCAGGCAACCGCCTGGGAGCTATATAAACAGAAGTTAAGAAATTATAAACAGGCTATCAGGAAGGCTAAACCCTCTTCGTGGGCCCAATACTGTAGTAACATTGAGTCTACTTCTGATGCTTCACGGCTCAGCAAGATCCTGGCAAGCTCACCAACCTCGCCAGGACTCCTGCAAAAACCAGACGGATCCTGGACTGTCTCGAGCGAAGAATCACTAAATCTTCTGCTAAGCACTCACTTTCCTGAATGCTCCCTCAACGTAACACCTCAGTTTGTTACAAAAGAACTGAACATGCAATACAATAATACCATTGTAACAGAGACCAAAATTAAATGGGCAATCGACTCGTTCGAACCATTTAAGTCACCGGGTCCAGATAACATTTTTCCTGCCCAACTACAGAAAACTGTTGGGCATACTATAACCTGGCTCTTCGCAATCTATGTAGGCTGTCTTAGGGTCAACTACATACCCATCAGGTGGAGAGAAACGAAAGTGGTTTTTATACCAAAAGCTGGCAAAGCTTCACATGTAAAACCGAACGATTATAGGCCAATCAGTCTATTGTCATTTCTTCTAAAGACTCTTGAGAGACTTATAGATGCACACCTAAGGCAAAGTATAAATCCCGCTCATTTAGCACACACACAACATGCATACAGCAAGGGTAGATCTACTGATACCGCCCTGCACTCCCTAGTTTCAAAGATCGAGAGATCACTTGAAGTAAGCGATTACTCCCTACTAGCATTTCTCGACATAGAAGGTTCTTTCAATAACGTCCAACCTCACGCCATCACCTCTGCCTTGGCATATGTGGGCGCGGATGTACCGCTAGTAAAATTCATCGACCAATTGCTAACCAGCAGGTCGGTGTACTCCCAACTTGGCGGTGCATCTGCGCGCAGATGTGTTAGCAGAGGTACTCCGCAAGGAGGTGTTCTCTCTCCGCTGCTGTGGGTTGTAGCAGTTAACCAATTGCTGCGACTAATGGAGGCGGAGGGACACGTAGTAGTGGCGTACGCGGATGATATTGCCATCTTCAAATGTGGAATCTCAAACGCTGTGCGACCTTATGCAGACCGCACTGACAACACTGGTTCAGTGGACAAAATCTTGTGGCCTGGGCGCTAACCCGGCTAAAACGGAATTAGTTCTTTTTACCAGGAAGTACAAAATTCCAACGCTTGTTCCTCCAAAAATCAACGGAACAAGCCTTGTTTTTGGGGACAATGCCAAATACATGGGTGTCATCCTGGATAGGAAACTACTCTGGAAAGACAACATAAACGAACGTATAAAGAAGGCAACCATTGCCCTCTACTCGTGCAAAAGGGCATTAGCCGCAAATGGGGGTTTTCTTCTTCCATAGTACATTGGCTATACACAGCCGTTGTACGTCCCATACTACTCTACGGAGCACTAGTATGGTGGCCAGCTCTCAGGAAACAATCGAACCTGAACAGCCTCAGCAAAGTACAGAGAAGTGCTGTGATATGTAATAGTGGCGCTCTCCGAACGACACCAACGGAAGCGCTAAATACTATGTTTCACATTCTACCACTAGATCTAGTAGCAAAACAACTGGCTATCACAAAAGCCCTAAGACTAAGAGAATCTGACGCCTGGAATATGGGCAATATGGGACACTCTACAATACTCGACGACCAAGAGAGTATACCACTAAATGCAGACTACTGCATACCACAAACAACGTTCGACAAATTATACGACGTCTATATTCCAAGCCGAACCGATTGGGAAAACATCCCTCACATCAGAGCCAATGCCATTAACATCTACTCTGATGGTTCTAAGCTCGAAGAAAAAGTAGGAGGGGGCGTTTTTTCCCCCAACCTAAATTCCCAGCCATCCAGGAAGCTGCCACCTACCTTAGCACACTCACGGTCAAAGAAGGCAACGTATACTTATACTCAGACATGCTTATTACTTCTCAAATACAGCACTCCTGTCGCTCAATTATTTCACAATCTCAACACGGATTTATGAAAAAACGTTCGGTTTCTACAAACTTGCTTGAGTTTACTTCCATTGTGAATTCGGGTTTCATTAAAAAACTGCAAACGGATGTAATTTATACAGATTTTAGCAAGGCTTTCGACTCTGTCAATCATGATCTCCTTCTTCACAAACTGTATCTACTTGGATTTCCTCCTAATCTTCTTAACTGGATAAAGGCTTATTTGACAGACCGTTCCCAACGTGTCCGTTTTCAATTCTACGCTTTCTGAGTCCATCAGCGTGCTCTCTGGAGTTCCTCAGGGTAGTCATCTTGGACCTTTACTGTTTAATCTTTTCATTAACGACATCCCTCATGTCTTGCTTCACTCACATTCCTTGATGTATGCCGATGACCTAAAACTCTGCTTGTCTTATAACGATCCGATGTGTCCTCTCCTTCTTCAAGTGGACTTAAACTCTCTGCATACATGGTGTTCGGTTAACTGCCTCCCACTAAACGCTGAAAAGTGTAAATGTATGACTTTTCATCGCACACAGCCGTATTTTTTTGACTATACGATTGATGACAAACCTCTCGAACGCATTTACGTGGTTGACGATTTGGGCATACGCTTTGTCCCTAAACTAAGCTTTAATAATCATATTTCTGTCATCTCTAACAAAGCTATGGGTGTTCTTGGGTTTATTAAAAGATGGGCCAAGGAATTTAACGATCCGTATCTGACTAAACATTTATACGTCTCACTGGTACGACCAATACTTGAATATGGGTCATGTGTTTGGTCACCGCACTACCAAAAAATATCAAGACCAACTTGAGTCGGTTCAAAAACAGTTTTTAATTTTTGCACTCCGAGGCCTCAACTGGGATCCCACCAACCATCTTCCACCATACGAGCATAGATTACTCTTAATTGATCTTCCATCTCTTAAGAACCGTCGGACGTGCCATTGTGTGCTTTTTGTTCACAAACTTTTATCAGGTGATATTGACTCTTGTGCTCTGTTATGCCAAGTAAATCTTGCAGTTCCTTTGCGCCTAACTAGAAATTTCTCTCCGATCTACCTACAGCCTTGCCTAACAAATTTTGCCCACTATGAACCTTTCCGTAATTTGTGTATTAATTATAATTTGTATTACCATCTTTTCTCTGCTCACTCTTCTGTATTAGATGTAAGAAATAATTTACTGTCTTTTTTGAATTGTACCCAGTAATGTTGACAGAACTTTGTCAAACCTAAACAAATAAATATACAGTCAAGCCGCCCTCAAGGCACTTGACTCACACACAAACAATGCAAAAACTCTTACTAACTGCCGCTTATCTCTTAACGAGATCGCGCGGTATTTCAGTATACACCTAATATGGGTACCTGGACACCACAACATAGAAGGTAACGAGTCTGCGGACCAACTGGCCAGAATAGGAACCACCATCGAGCTCCTTTCAGAGAATAGCACGATAGGTATGCCTATGGCGACATTCAAGCTTCACACTAAAGCTAAAACAGTTTGCCTCGCTACGAATCGGTGGAAAAACCTTTCTTCCTGTGCAGTAGCGAGGCTTACTTGGCCAACATTCGATCAAAAACGTACTAACACACTTTTACGTCACAGAAGGGAACACATATCACTTCTGGTGGGGACCCTCACAGGTCACTGTCTTATTGGCAGACACGCAGCACACCTAGGCGTCGCTCACAATGACTTCTGCCGAAGTTGCAGATATGAAGAAGAGGAGGAAACGGTACAACACCTCCTCTGTCACTGCCCCGCTCTGAGTAGAAGGAGACTCGCGACACTCGGTCAACCACTCCTACTCAACCTATCGGAGATATCCGACCTAGAGATCCCAGCTCTGCTAAAATTTATTCTGTCCACTCAATGGTTCAGTAACGGGGACCCAGTAATAAAAAGGGTTAACAGGGAATAAATATGTCATCGCAATGGGCCCAATGTGGCCTAAGTGGGAGAGCGTCTTGTCGCTCTCAGCCATCGCAAGCTAACCTAACCTAAATCTTCTTGATGGACAACGTTACAGCTGGCTAACCGCGAAAAAATGAATTAAAATTTATGGCAGGATAACTAGATTGATACACAAAATCTGTACAGGAAATATTCGGGGGTGTCACAGAAATCTCTAGAGATTTTGACCTCGGATGGTTTGCAAATCGCTCGAAAAATTCGTCGGTGTCACAGAACTTCAAGAGATTTCATTTTTTTATTTGAAAATCTAGTTAGAACAGAAGCTGTCCCAATTAAAGTTCCATCGCTAAAAACAGGGCTGCATCTCTCGCAAAAAAATTTCCCTAATTTAAGTTATGGGTTAATGTGATGTTAAACTGAAATTGTTTGATTTTGGTAAATGTTTTATGATGCATTTTTAAATTATAGTTCAAATTTTATTCACATTTTTCATAAATAAAATTAAAAATTTAAATATTTTTTGGAGCCAAACATGAAGTGTAACTCTCCAGCCCTTAATGCGCTGGCAGCCGACCAGATGGCGCTACAATCGCTAAACGGCGCCACTGATGTGGTTGGTTTAGATTAACATGAAAGACTTGGTTGTTTTTCCTAATAATTATTGAAACGCAAATTTCAATGTTTAAACCAGAGATTAAAACCGAAACGAATATCGGTTTGGGTTACGGTTACTGTTTTGACCGATCGCTTTTTTCCGGTTACGGTTATATTACGGTTGTGAGATATGGGTTACGGTTAGGGTTACGGTTATTAGCCTTATTCGGTTTCAGGTTTCGGTTACGGTTACGGTTATTAGTATAAAATATTACTTTGACAAATCTTGCCCCATTTGGAATCTCATTTATTCAGTAAATGCACTTAGTTCAAATTTCTTATACAGAATTTTCACCATTATTTTCGCCTGTTTTAAAGTTTAACATTACAAGTTTTAACTAAAATATATAAAACTACTTCGTTCGCAAAAGTATCGAGGTAAGTTTAATTAATTAGATAAATATGCATTGGGCAACGAATATACAATTTTTCGCTATGTGCCTTCATGAAAAAAAGATTTATTCTCAGAAATGACATCTTAATCGTTATTGTAAAATTTCATCTAAATATCATACGAGCATTTAGAGTTTGACTGTCCAAGCGAGTCCTGCGAGGCGTGCAAATTTCCGTCAAACTTGAATTAGGGCTTATTTCCCAGTGATTCAATCCAATTAATGTTGTCCATTATTCGAGTGTGCAAGTGCGAGTGAGTAAGTAATCTTTCTAACAATCAAACATGTTCCTTTTCGTTTAACTAAGCACGCACCATGTGCACTTAACAAGGGAAAGCCGTCAGCCACTACTGAGGGCCAATATATGTATATCTAGGTTCACCTTTTTAATTCCACCATGAGCACGAATACGACAAAGTGAGACTGAGTTAGACAGAGTGCTACGCATAAGCCAAAACTGGCAATGGCCTTCCCTTGTGATAGTGAATTGAAAAACGCCCGTCTTGAAATTAAACACAAATTTAATGTTACTTTGCTAAAAAAAACAATCAGCCAAACACTTCCATTACACAAAAACATTTTATTTTACAAACATTTCCGCCTCCGGTCCAAGGAGCTGGCTGTGGCTAGGAATAATACCTCTAGTTTAATGTGCTAATTCTAATCTTCCAATGCGTTTTGGGTTGTCGTTATAGCAGTATGTTTCAGTGGTCAAGTTAAGTTCCCACAGTCCAAAATAAAGAACACTGCTTATAAATACCTCCAGCCCCACACAAAATGCATCCGAAAGTTGTTGCACAAAATTGTCGGAGCGGCTCTGGAAAGCATCAAAAAATTTCCGTTCCGACAAAATTTCCAGCGTCTGAGTACCTAGCTTCTATGCAATATAACTGTTTAGCACCAATGTATATAAGATACTTTCCAGGCACTTCGTAGTTATGCCAGCCCATTAGCAACAGTACGGCGCAAAATAAATAAGCAGCCAACTTTAGTGAATAAACTCATAGTAGAGAAAAAACCGAAATTAACCCATATATTTGTTTCGGTTACGGTACTGATAACCGGTTTTGTAAATAAAGGTTATACGGTTACGGTTATAAGAAATAATTTTTTTCAGGTTATGGTTACGGTTTCGGTTTCAAATTTTAAAGTGTTTTTAGCGGTTACGGGTTACGGTTTCGGTTACGGTTTTAATCTCTGGTTTAAACTAATTAAATAGTTTATTCATTTTATGCAACCTATCCAGAAAAATAATTTTGTTTACAGTTCCAAAATTAGTTTTGCTTGTCAAAATTGTTTGGGTGGTGAATTTATCTAAATCTCCCGACAAAACACGAGAGAGAGATTTCTGTGACACCGAGAATTGGTTTTGGGTTGGAATTTGGTTGGAAGAGATTTCTGTGACACCTCAGATTAAAAGACTACTTGATCTAACATAGTCCTTATATTAATTGTCAAGCAACTGTACAATAACATTCAATCAGTACTAGATTCAAACGATTTTCCCCCAAAATTCATATTTGCTTAATATCAAACAACCTCGCGAGAATGACATTAAAATTTTTTAAGTGGGCACGTGTACAAATGGGCCAAGTGATTCCACTGTAAAAAAAAATAGTGAAAAAAATAGGCAGTACCAACCTTGGGTTCGAAGTTTAAGTTTATATACCCTTGGAGCATGAAACATGCCTGCCAGTTTGTTATATGGCAGCTATACGATATACAGGGTTGCCCATATTTGACGGACCCATTTTTTTTTTTTTTTAAATCAAAGAAAACGAGAATGCCAAGCTGACTTCGTCTTTGCCGAAGTTTTTTTACCCTTGCAAATGTTTTAATAAATCAGAGTTTAAGAACGCCAGCATTAAAACAAACAATTTTTCTAAATAAAACCCACTTTTCGACCGATAGTTTCTATGGCAGCTATAAGATATAGTCATCCGATTTTGACAAAAACTTACAAATCTGTATAAAAGCGTAAAATATTAATAATCGCTGAAGAGAGACACGTTAACATTAAAAACAAACAAATTTTGTCATTAAAACCCACTTTTCGACCGATAGTTTCTATGGCAGCTATAAGATATAGTCATCCGATTTTGACAAAAACTTACAAATCTGTGTAGAAGCGTATAATATTAATAATCGCTGAAGTGAGACACGTTAACGTTAAAAACAAAAAAGTTTTTCTCACAAAGACCCACTTTTCGACCGATAGTTCCTATGGCAGCTATAAGATATAGTCATTCGATCCGGTCGGTTCCGACATATTAGCAGTGTGCAGTAAAAAGAAGACTCTGTGCAAAATTTCAGCTCGATAGCTATAAAACTGAGAGACTAGTTTGCGTAGAAACAGACAGACGGACAGACAGACGGACGGACAAAGCTCAATCGACTCAGCTCGTCACCCTGATCAAGAATATATATAGTTTATAGGGTCGGAAATGAATATTTCTATACGTTGCAAACTTCTGGGCAAAATTATAATACCCTTTGCAAGGGTATAAAAATAAAAATTTGGCGGTTGGCAATCTTAATCATTTAATTTGTTCCAAGTAGATTTGTTTACATCAATTTTTGAATATGATATCTCTCAAAAGGCCGCCTCTGGCGTTGATGGCGTATTGTGCCCTTTTTGCAGCATTTTCCATCGATTTCGCCAACATTTCGGCCGGAATAGCGGCTATTTCTTCACGAATGTTGTCCTTGAGCTCTTCTACGGTCCTTGGCTTGTTAACGTAAACCTTTGACTTCAAATATCCCCACAAGAAGAAGTCAGGCGGCGTCAAATCGGGCGAACGCGGTGGCCAGTCCAAATCACCACTTTTCGACATCTAACGGCCCGGAAACAATTTCTTCAGAAAATCGATTGTTATGCGACTTGTGTGCGGTGGAGCGCCGTCTTGTTGAAACCAGAACTGCCTCCAACGCTTTCGACGAATAATTGGCATCACAAAATTGGTCATCATGTCGCGATAACGCTCCTGGTTGATGGTAACAGCATGGCCATTTTCATTTTGGAAGAAAAACGGCCCAATGACCGTTTTCGCACTAACGCCGCACCAAACTGTGACTTTTTCGTCATGAAGAGGCACTTCTTGAATCTCCTGAGGATTTTCAGTGGCGTAAATACGGCAATTTTGCTTATTTACGGTCCCATTCAATGTGAAATGGGCTTCATCGGACATGATAATTTCGTTCCAAAATTGCTCGTCATCTTCGGCCATTTCGATGACTCTTTGGGCCCATTCCAATCGACGAGGCTTGTCCGCAGGCAACAATCTTATCGTCAATTGAATTTTGTACGGGAACAAATGCAAATCAACGCGAATAATCCGTTGTAAAGTGGACCGAGCCATGCCCAACTGCTGAGAACGGCGTTTTTGCGATGTTCTTGGGGATCTCTCAACACTGGCTCGTACGGCAGCGATATTCTCGGCCGATCGCCTTGGTCGACTTTTATTTGGCCTCTTCGGATTAGAAAGAGCCCCACCAGTCGAAAATTTTTCGTATAAACGCTTAATGGTGTTCTTAGAAGGCGCACTTTTCACATTTTTTAATTTTTTAAAAGCACGTTGAGTTTTCACAATTGACTTGTTCTGTTGAATGTAAATTTCAACTATTTCAGAGCGCTCGCGTGGCGTGTATTGTTCCATGGTAAAAATCTGCTTGGACTGACGCTTCAAACGCGGTATGTCATTAAGCGATCTGACATCTCTGTCAAAAGTTATGGCGTTGCCAGATGGGTCCGTCGAATATGGGCAACCCTGTATTCATCCGATTTTGATCAAACTCTGCAAAATTGTTTTGAAATAGATAATATATATAACTGGAAAGTATAAAGACGCCACTATTGAAAACAAAAAATTGTCTAAATTTGTGAAATATTTTTTACACAATTCAATTAAAAGGGTTCCAATGAATAATTCTTGAAAATCGATTTTTATTTTCTGGCAACTTATGACTTATCACGTCAAATGTCGTGACTCAGACCCACAAACTTACTCGCTTGCAAAATAGAGCGAGTTTTTGCACTACCTTGCATTCATTGTTCATTTCTCCAAATAATAAGTGTGGTTAATTTCCTCGACATATTCATTCGTTTCAGAGGCGACGCCTCTTTCCGGCAGGCATTTGTTGAAATTTGAAAAATCAGAATAGTCACAAGAGGCTTTATCTGTTGAACCATTTGTAGCCCGCTCGCTACACTCAGAAAAAAATATTAACTAAAAATGTTTAAAATTGCCTGAAATTTAAGTCCATATGACCTAAAAAGACAGCCAAGGAATATATGGACTTAAATTCAGGCCTCCATTACATAAAGTTTTCTAAGCAATAAATTTGATTTTTTAGGTAATATGTGTCCTAAAATTTAAGGCAATGTAGTGCCATAAAACGTATTTTTAGGTAATAGAAAGGCCTACATTTTCGTCAATAAATTTGCTTTTTTAGGTAATATGTGACCTAAGATTTTAGGCAGCATACGCCCTTAAATTGTTAGTTATAGAAAGGCCTACATTTTTGGCAATAAATGCCCTTATATATTTTTTTTAGGTTGTAGAACATAACCATAATTTAAGCAGTAATATCCAAAAAATTTATATAAATAAAATAAAAACAATTTCATTTTGTTTGTTTCACAAATACTTAAATTATATTTCACAAAAATTTTTGTTTTCTACATATTAATTTTTATACACACGACAGTATAGAGAAAGAGTGCAACTCACGGTCGAGGGCAAAAAGGGACAGAAAAACACGAATGTATGTATGCACTGCTCGCATACTGCGTAACTACAGAGCGTCCACACAGGCACGAACAAGAAGAAGAAGATCATACGTTTGAGGAATGTACGGTGTATGTTAGATTTTGTTTGAGCCGTAAACATATAAATGAAAAATAATAATATAACATAAGGTGCATTGTTCATTTATGTACGTCTTCTTGTTCCAATCGCGTGTACATGTATTATTGTTAGCCACTTCACTTATTTCACACAACAAAAAATTTATTTACTTGTAAAAATGACAACCGTCCGGCGCGTGCAGCGAGAATTAAATGACAAGCTATTTTGTGGCGTAGTGTGACCAAAGTCGCAATCTTAGTTTAACCACAACCAACTTCAATTATTTATATCAAATGAAAAAAGTCATACAATTTTTATTTGCTTATGACTTAATTAATTAATATTTTTCAAACCATTGCCATATATTGACTTGACTTTCATGGTGGCAAATCAGCTGGAAAAAATTATATATGAACTTTTGAAAATTTTTTTTTAATATTATTAAATAATTTAAATTGGTATAGTAAATATGATTATTATTCGTAAATATATAAAATATATTCATTCTTAACGTAAAATAACCGCTTTGTAAATATTTGTTTAAATTTGTAATAATAATGCATAATTTTAAGGCAAAAGATTCATAAAAAATTTAACCAAAAAACAGATTTTTTTGGTAAAATGCCCTATATTTAAAGAAATTATTGCCTAAAAATAAGATTTTAGGTAATAAAATCCATTTTCCTACAATTTAAGGAAAATCATTTTTCTGAGTGTAGGTTGTTTGTTATTAAGCAAATATGAATTTGGGGAAAATTGTTTTAATCTAGTACTTATTGAATGTTATTGTACATTTGCTTGAAAATTATTGAAAGGTCTTTGTTAGATCAACTAGTCTTTAAATATTTCCAATACACATTTTGTGTATCAATCTAGTTATCCTGCCATAAATTTTAATTAATTTTTTCGGGGTTAGCCGGCTGTAACGTTATCCATCGAGGAGATTTAAATGCAGCAAAATTTATGAAATTAGAAAAATCATTGGGCTACGTGCTTAAGTAGTTTTAATAAAAATCCAACCATCCCAAATAGCTGGTATACGACGATAAAGTTTGAAAAATTTTCTATAATTTGATAAAAATTTCTCTTCAAAGGCCAATTTAGGCGCTTTTGGGTTTGCTGATGATGCTCCATTTATTTTTTAAGGCGACCTTAATATGTACACTGTCGCATAGAGCTCATAAATATAGATATTGTTGCTCGATGGAACCTCCATAATTTTTTAAATGCCAAAAAAACCGCAAAATGGTTTTCCCGCGATATCTTGAAAACAAGAGCGGATGGAGAAAAACCAAAACCAGTTTTGGAATCAGTGCACAAAACTGGATCAGAATTTGTCATCAATATGGCTGGACCAAAATGGCTGTTTTCCAGTGTTATAATTATAAACAACATAACCAATTTCGTATTATATTGAACACTTTTTTTAATTCCTCATCGCTACTTTCACTTGAATTAGAACTTCACTTAAACTACAAGTACATTTTCTTACAGATCTAAAGCTGATTTTGGAATTTGATTTAGTAGTTGTAGTAGTAGTATAATAATAAATATTATGAAATTTTCAGATTTTCATTGTAACATAAATTTGTGGCGACATTAAAAGACATTAAAAGACATGTGTGAAGTTATACTAAACGCTTGGTGTATAAACCGTCAGCCTGATCCTCATACCATCCTCATGCTAGTACTACACGCGGCTGCCAAGCTCGTCGCAAGATAACGCATCGTTCCCAGCATAAAGATGGATTAAAGATCCCGCTCCAATTGTTTTTACTCTAATTAATACTATTTAGATTATACATTATTAAATCCATAGGCATTAGATTTTATTATAAATTATTATTATTATTACTATCGATTTCTTTTTTATTTTTTTATTTTGAAACCTATAATTGTTCTCGCAGTAAATACGAAGTTACAATCTTTGTAAGTCGGTGATCGGGCATACGCATTATCTTTTGCATGTACTTGAAGTGGATGTCTGCTGTGTATACATGAAGAGGCGAAAGTCCAGTGTCCAGATATATCATTCTGTTTGGCGTATACTGAGGCAGGCGGAACAATCTTTTAATAAAATACCTTAAAAGGCTTCGTCGAAGAGGTACAACCCCCACACTTGAGCGCCATAGGTCATAATGGACCTCCGCTGCTGTAAAGAGTTTGTATTTTGTGCTAGTAGGCACGTCCTTTTTGCCAAGCAACGTTTTCCAGGTACAATTGATGCCTACTTTGGAGTCTGCTAGTTGTTTTGTTAGATGCAGGTTGAATCTCGCGTTGTGGTTGAAGTAAACTCCTCGATATTTGTAGCTTTTAACAACTTTTAGCTCAGCGTCATTTAATTGCCACTTTTCATCTCTTGCAAGCCCTCTCCAGTGTTTTTTAAACACGAGAATCTGCGACTTCTCCATATTTATTGTGAGGTTCCAGAGCATACAGTAATTATGCAGCGCATCAATTGTTTTTTGCATACTTCTGGGTGAATCTGATAACAAAACTATTTCGTCAGCATACAATAAGGCCTTCATAGCATATCCGTCTAACGAAATTCCTTCTGGAAGACAATCTGTAAAATCGTTTAGGTATAAGGCGAAGAGAAGCGGACTAAGCAAACAACCCTGTTTTACTCCCATTTGGGTGGTAAACCAATGTGACACACTAGAGACATCCCATACTGCCTGTTGGCTGTTTTTATAGAGGCTCTCCAAGAGATTGATGATTTTTGAAGATATTGCCTATTTAGTCGAATGCAGCTCTGAAGTCTACGAAGAACGCATACAGCTTTCTGCCACTTGAAATGTATCTCTCAGCGATGCTCGATAAACAATAGACGTTGTCAATGGTAGAATAGCCCTTCCGGAACCCGGCCTAAAACTCTGATAGAAGATCACCTTCGCTTATCCAAGAGTTTAGTCTTTCCAGCAGGATCGCCGCGAAAACCTTTTCTATTGCATTTTGGAAGGAGATTCCCCTGTAGTTTGACACCAGCTGTGGGTCACCCTTTTAAAAAATTTGAAAAAAAATAGCCTCCTTAAAAGTTTCTGGTACTGTGCCGAGGTCAAAAATATAATTGAACGATTTCGTTAGTTCCTGCAAAAAAGCGGAGTGGCAAAACGAATGAACTCAGCAGGGATCCTCTCAACACCCGGAGCTTGGTTCATCTTTAATTTTAGGACTATATTATTTACTTCGGCAACGGTTATTGATTCATCCAATCTAATATTTTCTATATATGGGAGGGCAAAGTGTAATGGTTTCCCAGGTGTGTAAGCATTTAGAAGATTGTGAAAGTAGGTTCCCAGCTGCAGCGCAGTAACTTCTCCTCCCATTTAGTTTTCTGATGGCTGCCCAATATGACTTGCTGTCTTTGATTTCTTCAAGGGATTTGACCAGACTTGTAAATTAGCGACTGCGGGCAAGATATACTTTAGTTTATAGTCCTTGTTTGCCTTATGGTAACATCTTAAGGATTCAGGAGTACCTTCGTATCTTGATAACCGTAGCCAGTGGAAAGAGAGATCTCTTGCCGCCTCACAGTCTCTATTAAACCACTCCTGCTTAAACTTTTTGCCGTCTTGGTTCTTTGGTTGAATCGCAGAGTTTTTAATGCAGTCCATTAAACTGCTTAGATCGTAGCAGTGAGTGTTGGCTACCGGGTTCCTAAATTCCAGGTTATGGTCGAGGATTCGTCTATAGTTGCTTGCGTATTTTCCGGACCATCTAAGTTTTGGTAGCAGGCTAAGTTGATTCGCATTGACATTTTCTTCAGCCGAAAAAGTATGACTTATTACCAGTGGTAAGTGGTCCGAATAAATCAAACTATCCACCTTGAAATCTTCTACCAATGAGAGCCATGTACCTCTTACTAGAGGGACTTGCTAGAGGATCCGAGGTAATGAACATTCTATTTAGAACATCGAGGTTCCACTTTACCCTACTGCATTTTCTCGAAAAATGTCTGTAAAGCTTGAAATCTTTGTTTCGTCCTTCGTGGGCCTCCTCGGTTAATTGACCAATTAAGAGCAATGCATAATTAATTATTTCCGGGCCATGAATAAAAAATTTATGCAAAGTCGGCGTCATATTGTACCAAGGGTACAAATTTACGATATGCCTAGGAGTCTCCAAGGCATAATTTTTGAATTTGTCTATATTAATATCATAGTGCATGAAACAACTATTAATATAGTGCGCATTCTTTTTAGCAAATAGATGTCTATTTTAGTTATCTCTGCAATCAATTCTGCGTTTTGAAAAAATCGCCTAGCAGTGTTACCATCATTACTACTTCCAAATCCTGGTTTTGGGAGATCACAAAGTAAGCCTAGTTTCCCTTGAATTCGTTTTGAATTCGATTTTTTGTTTTGGCAACAATTTCTTTGTCTTTTGTCTTTGCATTCAGAAAACCGAGTCCATCCATGCAAAGTTGAAAGACCGAATTTCAAATTTTCCGCTTTCACTTCCTTTAATAACATTTCGTCAATATTATTAAATTGTTTGCTTGTTGCTCCGCAAATATAACACTTAGATATTGATGTTGCCTCCGTCAATGCATTACAAGCTTTTCCGTCAATCATTGGAAGAATTAACTGATGGCTCACTTCAACTTCAGCGCCTTCAACTTGCATCACAGTGTTAATAAGTCGCAGAATTTCTTTCTCGGCTCTATCAATTTCTGCCAGAAAAACACTAAAATATACACAACCTGCTTCATTTTTAATGGTTATTTGTAGAAAAGTATTTTTAAACTTAGTCCACTCGCAAATATCAAGAAAGTAAACAAACAAAACAGGTGTTAGAACAGCTGATTAATGACATTCAACATGCGCGCGAATGTTCCAGGGCCGGCGATATTGGAATTTTGAAAACGACTTCACTTACGAAAATTCAATTTTCTCAGAAAAGGCAAAAAAGGTCACGCTAATTTTTTCAGGACATAAAGTTTAATGTTGAAACTTTATTTTAAAATTGATTTCAAAGAGCGATCGCGCGTTTGTAACTACTTTATGTCCATTAATAAAAAAAATTGTTTTTTTTTTGACCTTCTTCCAAAAAAAAAAAAATATCAATTTTTTTATGAAAATTTTATTTATACTAATGAACTAAGAATAGTCAAAACTAATACTTCCAATCGCCACATATCCGCATAAAAGTTTCATATTAATAAAAAACGACTGCGAACATACATTAAAATGCAATTTTTTATGAATTCCTTAAAATCGAGTTCGAAAGGTGAACTTTAAATGCGTGTTATGGGAGAACCAAATATCCTAGACTATTTTTCTTTTTTAATTATTTCGCAAAATTTAATCATCTTTCAAGTTGCATTTCAACTTTCTTCAATACCTAAAAAAACTATCTATTTTGGCGCGGAATTTGTTCTAGTGCATACATAACACAATTTAACACACAGATGCGTTGTAGTATTTAGGGGGTTGTCTGTTGCGTCCAGATCTGCGTGGTGTCGCCGCTGATGAGATTGGTAGGACCCAAGTGTTTAGCCGTTGTTGAGCACCGATGTTCGGCAGAGTTTCTTGGGAAATCGGTGAGGTTACTGTTTCTGATTCGTTATCAGCCGGCACTGCCGCTTCAACCTTATGTTCAGCTACTGACGGATCGCGGCCTCGAAGTTGATCCTGATGCCTTCCTACTGCTCTTAAGTCGTGAAGGTGAACGTTGTTAGAGATGGATCCCGCTTGCTCTGACACCAGACCCCCAATCTATTTTGGCCCAGTGGAGTTATTGCGAATTTGTGTGAGGAAACAGCGTCGCATACCTCAAAATAGTTTTTTTTTTTTTGTGGTTGTATTTTGCCGTAGTATGATTTAATTTCTCGATTGAGTAAAAACTCTGCAGGAGATCTATTGGTAGTGGATTGTGGCGTAATATGCTGACTCATTAAATCTGCACAGGGCGAAATCAATATTTTTATTCCGGTCGAACTTCTTAAGATAGTTCTTTGCAGCATGCGTTCAGCTTGGCCTTTTGAAGCAGGATGAATCTTTTGAATTCGTCCGTGGTAGCAGCGGCTGCTGATGTGGACTTGACCATAGTGACCTCAAGCCACTTGGAGTACGAATCAACCACTAGGAACAGGCGGGACTATGATTGTTTGAAAGACTCCCAGTGGTGTGCTGCAGTTTGTGTTGGCTCATTACGATTTTGTTGGCATGATGGGTGGCGCTTTAAGACCAATTCGCTTTCGGTATCAATGTTTGGCCACCAGACGTAGCTGCGTGCCACTGATATCATTTTCACGATGCCCAGATGCGCGGCATAAAGAACTTTTAGTATTGATTGTCTAGAAGTAGTAAGAACGTCCACTCGGTTGCCCCAGACTAGAACTCCTTGGTTGGAAGATTGTTCATTTCTGAGAACATACACTCAAAAAATATATTTTCTATATTTTAGAAATTCGCCATAAAATAATTTTTTTCTTAATTGTAGAAAATTTACTTCTTTTTAGACATTTTTTTCTTAAATTTGGAAAGCATAGCCGGAAAATTAAATTTTCTGTAAAATAATTTCTTAAATTTAGAAACTTAATTATTTTTCCAAAATTAAGGGTAATTTTCCTAGATATTTTCTTAAAATCTTTCTTAAATTTAGGGCAGATTTGCCCTTGAATTAGGAAAATAAATGCAGAGCACGATTTCTTTAAATAGGGCGAAAGCCATTAAAGTTAGTAAAACGCCCGTATTTTAAGAAAAGGGCGTTTCTTAAATTTAGAAAAATTGGTTTTTGAAATTCACCCTGAGATTTAAAAAGATTAATTTAGAAATTCGCCCTGAAATTTAGAAAATATAAAAAAGAGAGAAGTGCGAACAAGCGAGGAGACAAAAAGCTTTACCAAGACATGTAAATTTGTTGTTGCATCATTGCAACTTCGGTTTTTGTTGTTCTTTTGTCTACAACTGTTCGAAGTGTTCTCGTTCGACAAGCCGCCTGCATCGCAGTTTCTAGTTACTTCGACTCTTTGACACAGATGCACACGCCGCACACGTGCTCCCTCAGTTTTTGCAATTTTTTACAAGTGAAATAGTGAGTGTAAAATGTCTGAGCTGAACATTTTAAAGGAGCTAAAGGGTGAACTTAGAAGGGTGAAGGGTGAAGCTTTGGAGCCTGTTTTTCGTGATAAGTACTCATCCTAACATTCATATATACATACATATAAATAAACAAAATTTACAAAGATTTAATTATCTAGTCAAAATATTTTATTTTTTCTTGCAGAACTAAATTTATCATTGAAGTCCTTGAAGGCTTTGACGGAAGCAGCACCGTCCTTTAATTCCCAAGGAGCTGACTGGGCCTGCAGTTATTTGCAGTTTTTTTTTTCAAATTTGCGTTGAAAATTTTCCATGCAGCCTAAAAGCAGGCAATGATATTTGCGAATATGTAGCTGTTGTAACTAAAAACATTTAAAAGCTTTGCTTAATTGATACAACAACATCAGTTGGAACTTTTGGTTAAAAATATTGGATAATTGGCTGCCAACATAAGAAAGAAAAAATCTATGAATCGCCCATATCACCCAATAAGATTTCCTATGATTCTAGGAGAAATGTTATTGGATCTATAATGTGCTATTAGCGACGACATGGTTTTCTGTTAAACCAGCTGAGTGTCAATTTGACAAGTCGGGATGACAGTTGTCAATCAAATTTGAAAATTTTAAGGCTTGCTTCCACTTCCTCAATTTTAGCTCTGTCTTTCTGTTGTAAATGTAATGAACAATCTGGCATCACTTGTAATACTCTTGTACTCATATCACTTGTTCTCATTAAATTGGTCACCATATTACACTCGAGCTGTGCTGACGTACTTATTTCAACAGGTTATGGGCCTATGCCACGCGATTTAAAATTAATTAAAAATACAATGTCTGCTATGAATTTTCCTTTCGAGAAACAACGCGGCCGCGAAAACTTCGATGTTTGGAAACGCCAGGCTAAGGCTTATCTGGTGCTTAAGGGCTGCTGGAATGTCGTCGAAAAAGGTGTTGCAGATGATGCAGTAAAAGAAAAAGAGTTTGATGAACGTGGGATGGCCGAGATCACTCTTATTATTGACCCTGGTAATTTTGCTCACATCGCCTGTGCCAAAACCGCCAAGGAGGCATAGGACGCGCTCATGAAAGGGTACGATGACAGTGGTTTGACTCGGAAGGTGGAATTGCTAAAGCGGTTGGTACAACTGAGGCTAGAACATTTTTCGTCAGTTCAAGACTACTTTAACGAAATGGTCATGACGTCCATCAAAGTACGTACCGCTGGCTTGAACATAGATGACGAAATAACTGCATCATTAATGCTTGCTGTTTTGCCAAATGAATATCAAGCCCTAGTGTTGGCTGTGGAAAATTCCAAGGCAAAATTAACTGTAGACAACGTAAAGCAACTGTTATTGCAAAACGCAAAATTCGATAATGGAATTGATAATGCTCTGTACACAAAGGGCGCGAAAAGAAACGATCGATCGATATCAAAAAAGAATGAGCAAAAACAGTTACTTGTTATAGTTGTGGTGGTCATGAGCATTTGCGCAGAGAATGTCCAACTAACAAAGAAGAAAGGCGAAAGACTACAGAAACTGCATCATTGTTGGCGAACTCGCACAGAAAAGGGCACGACGAAGAACGCGTTTGGAACAAAGATTCTGGCGCGACATCACACATTACAAACAACCGGAAAAATTTTAAAAGCGATGAAAAAATAAGGCATAAGAGCGTAATGATGGCAAACAGAGAAACTATGAGTGTGCTGAGCGTTGGCACTGTAAATGTTCTGTTAGAAGTGGGAGACAAAATAACCAACAACAACATATGTGATGTTTAGCATGTTCCAGAGTTGTGGGCAAATTTATTGTCGGTTTGTCAAATGGAAAAATAGTTGTTTTTGAAGGCGATCACTGCAGGATTTTCAACAAGGGCACTCTAATTGCCACCGGATACGTACAAAATGATCTATATAGACTCAACTGTAAACCATCAGCCCCTGGGGCAGCTATGATGGCAACTGGCAGTTTTGACCTGTGGCATCGAAGGATGGGCCATATATGCTGTGAGAGCCTGGAGCGAGTAAAGAACTCATCTAGTGGCATCAAGTTCAATAGGATGAAAAAAATCAATTGTGCTGTATTTTTGCAAGGAAAACCATCAGAGTGGGAAGAGAGTGGAGTGCTGAGGGCTTGTTAAATATTATACACACAGACGTAGTGGGCCCATTAAACGCAAAATCATTCAGTGGTGCACGCTTTGTGCTGGTGTTTGTCGACGACTATTCCCGCAAAAAAGCATTTGTATTTCCAATTAAAAGCAAAGACCTGGTATTTGATAAGTTTGTACTATTCAAGAAACTTGATAAAAATCAATGTGAACAAAAGATCAAAATCCTGAGATCAGACAATGGTACTGAATTTTGCAATAATAAGTTTATAAAGTATTTGCAGAACTATGGCATCATCCATCAGACTTCTGCACCCTACACACCGGAACAGAACGTAGTTGCGGAAAGGATGAATCGCAATTTTGTGGAACGTGTGCGTTGTATGTTACTTGACTCAAAGCTACCGAGCGTATACTGGGCAGAAGCGGCAAACACAGCAGCACACATAATAAATCGAATTCCTTGCAGAGGCAACATAAAGAGCCCTGAGGAAGTATGGTGTTGAGTGAAGCCTAATTTTAGATACATCCGAACATTTGGGTTGCACAGCTATGGTCCATGTCCCTCAGCAAAAGCGCTCAAAATCAAGTGCGAAATCGGAGGAGTGTGTCTTCGTGGGATATTGCGACACATCCAAAGCTTATCGACTTTATCGTAAATCTGATCAAAAATTATTAATAAGCAAAGATGTAAAATTTTTTGAAGACTTTATCTCTCCCATTGCAGATAATAGCAATCAATGTTCAAGAGACATCTGCGAATTATCCGATTCCCAGAAGGAAGCTGTGTTAGAATCATCGACTGTCGCAGAACCAAGTCCCGCTGAATCCGAAAATGAGTATGCCAGCTGTGATGAGATAGCAAGCAGATCAGCAGGAAAGAGCTCATGTGAACAGACCACGACAAAGGCGATTAAGTTAGCAGATATGACAGCAGAGGATCTGGCACAACTGGAACTGCGTCGGTCCAAGCGAATTGCTGCTAAAACCCCTAATTATTTATTTTGTGTGGCGTCAATGTCTGGAATGGAGGATCCAATAAGTGTGTCTGAAGCAATGAGTTCCAGTATCGCTCAGATCCAATCAGACTTGGGAGCTGACTCAGCTACCACCAGGAAGGACTACCATCAGGTACAAATGGGCGTTTAAGACCAAAAGGAATGCGCAGGGTGAGCTTATAAGGCATAAGGCCAGACTCACAAAACGAAGGAATTGACTACACAGCAAATGGATGCCGTGACTGGAAGAAGAAATTTATATGGTGCAACCAGAGGAGTTCGACAACCATACTGGCAGGGTATGCCGACTAAGGAAATCCATTTATGGCCTAAAGCAAGCAAGCCGAATTTGGAACAAGGTGTTAAACGAGGTGGTGAGCAATATACCATACATGGAGGCTATTGGATCGCTCCTCTATGCAGCACAGAACACACGGCCGGATAAATATTTTGCTGTAAACATGTTGAGCCGCTTCCTAAAGCAATCCTGGAAAGGCGCACTGGACAGCCGTAAAACGTGTCATGCGGTACCTAAAGGGCACAATCGATTACGGCATCACTTATCAGGCAAATGGAGATGGCTTGGTCGGCTATTGTGACGCTGACTGGGCTGGTGATATGGATCAATGACGATCCACATCTGGGTACATTTTCATCGCAAGGTGGGGCCGTATGTTGGTCTACTCAGCGACAATGTGCTGTGGCGCTGTCATTGACCGAAGCTGAGTACATGTCTATGGTTGGGGCCATACAAGAATCTATTTGGCTTACAGGACTACAAGCGGAGCTCCTTCTGAACACTCCACAAACTATGGTGTTGTATTGCGATAACAAGAGCGCTCTTCACATTGCTAGCAACAACACATACTCTCCTACAACGAAGCATATGGATATTAAAATGAAGTTCATACAAGAAAAGCTGGAAAACAATGTGGTCAACCTTAAGCATATACCAACAGGAGAAATGGTAGCTGATGCGCTGATAAAAGCAGTTCCAGTTGTGAAAATTCATTTTACTAACTAACAAGAAGTTAGGTATAAGTTAAAATTTCTTATTAGAAGTTCATTCGAACTGAAAGATAGTTATTATAAATATGAACCATAGCTGTTAAATAATTATTACTAATCGTAATCATTGCATATTTGATTATTTTTTTTAAAGGCAAAATAATGATTACATTACGACTATTTTCAGTTATACACGATTACTAATTGATTACTTTCAGAAATAATTAAATATAATCGGGATTATTGAGGATTATCAACAAATAATCAAAAATAATAAAAAAATAATTCGACTTCTTTACAAGATTATTTTTTGATTATTTAAAAAAAAAAGCATAGCCAGATTTGTGGCCCTTAATGATTTCGTATAGCACTTTTAGCTGCCTACTAAAACTTGTCGGTAATGGAGTAGAGGTTAAGGCCTATGACTGAAAGACAGTGAGTCCTACGTTCAAGTCCTCGTTTGGGACATGTATTTTTTTTTTTGTTTTTTAAAATCGAGAATTTTAAAGCAATGACTTGGAAAGTGGGCAGGAAGTTGGTGGTATGTGGGTGGCAAGAGGGTGTAATGTGGGTGGTAAGTGGATGGGAGAGGGTGGGATATGGTTTATTGGGCATATTCTTTCTTTTTGGAAACACATCGCTGTGGTATTTGTGAGTACCTGGAACCGTTTTCGCATGGTTGAAGCGGACGGTCAACTCCTTTGACAATTTCATTATTTCAGCCATAGAGTCAAAAAATACCTCAGTTTTCTCCATATTCTTTTTGGCCCAATCGTATTACGCCTCTGGAGACAAAGTTTGGTCAGCAGTGTTTACAGCTTGAAGACTAGCCCGTGCTGCGTGTCCTTTTCAATGTTCCACCAATGCCGTCACAAGCGCCCTTTCCATGCGCCGTTCCAAAAAAGTGCCACTTCTTGAGAATTCAAAAGTCTTCGCGAAGCTTAAGGAGATTTGCAAAATTATACCGGTTCTGGAAATGTTGAGCGGCCCCGTCGCTGAAATAAATTACACAAGTTTACAAAATAAGGCCAACTTTTGCAACAGAGAAATTAGCAACCATTCCTTATATATTTTTGGCGCTGAACTCAAATAAATTGTCCGTTTTCTCCTAGCACGTCAGGCTTGCGAGATATTTGCATCAACGTGTGTTTAGCGAGGTATCTTTACATTTGTTGGTCCTGTGGCCACATTAAGTGTCCTATTCCAACAAAATTTGTTTTACTGTGAGCCGCATTGAATAACGTTACAGAAAAACTAAACACGATGTTTTGATTTTGCTGATAAGGTACAAATTTTTGGATTTTAATATTGAAAATGTGGATATTTTTTGGTAAAATCATTATTTCCCAAGTTTAAATATAACTGAAAAATTTTCAGCTGATATTAAAAATCTTAGAAAAGAATAGTTGGTAGGGTTTTGTTTCTTCTTATTTTACATAATTTCAGTTTTTCGATATCATCGCGCTTTTAGAAGTTATTGCCCAAAAACTAAAAATATTTTCGACTTTTTATGCACTTGAAAAGTGTATTATAATTTTGCCCAGAAGTTTATAGTAGTAGTAGTAGTAGTAGTAGTAGTAGGTTATTTATTTTCATTTTTTCAATTTATAGTTTTTATACACTTGACAAGTGTATTATAATTTTGCCCAGAAGTTTGCAACGCATAGAAGGAATCATCTCCGACCAGAAAAGGTATATATATTTTTGATCAGCCTGACGAGCTGAGTCGATTAAGCTTTGTCCGTCCGTCTGTCCGTCTGTCCGTCCGTCCGTCTGTCCGTCTGTCTGTTTCTACCCAAACTACTCCCTCAGTTTTGGAGCTATCGAGCTGAAACTTTGCACAGAGTCTTCTTTAAACTGCACGCTGCTAATATGTCGGATCCGACCGGATCGGATGACTACTTCTTGTAGCTGCCATGCAAATGTTCGTTCGGAAAATGGGTTTTAGTAAGAAAAACTGTTTTGTTCTCAATATTACTGCTCACAAACACGGTCATGGGTAATATGTAATGTTTTTAAGCTGATCTGCGAAGTTTGGTCGAAGTCGCTAACCGTTGAGACAAGCTATTTCAAGTGTATCAAAACTTCGGTACAGACGAAGTTAGCTTTGCCTTTCTCGTTTTTTTTTAAATATAGCGTTTACAGTTTTTGATTAACAAAAATAAATAAATAGATAATAATAATAAATTTAGCTATGGCTTGTAGCCGTCAGCTTTTCTTTAGAAAGTGTACATGGTAAATAGACTAAAATATACGATTAATCAGAAATATTCTGCTATAATGCTCTGCCTATAGAGAGAAGCCTCTTTTAAAAATTGGTACAGCGTGTTCCAGTCGGGTCCGTTTAGGATTGAGATCAACTGCTGAAGGTCCAGTTTTCCAAGACGCCAATGGGCAACTCTGATTTCCTGCAGAATTGGACAGACTGCGATGAAATGGGTCGTGTCTTCAATGCTGTGAAGATTGCACAGGGAACATACGTTGTGTGTATTTCTATATGATCTATGGTTGAGTTGGAGCAATTCGCAGCGTGCACGGAAAACGAAGGAAATAAGTGATCGGCTGTATTTGTCGTTGAAGTAATTATTTAACCCCAAAGAGAGATTCAGGCGTTTATATAACATCCTGCTAGAGCTGTTGTAGGCTTGGTCAATAAAATTTGCACGATTTCTACAGTCAATCCTCTCTAGTAAGCTGCTGTGAGATTTTTTCCAGGAAGCTTTATCGCATAGGTCAATCTGCAGATTGTGCTCCTCAGCCAAAGCGCGCCAAACGGCAAAGCAGTGAGATCGATATTTCAATAAAAATTTTGCCGTAGCGTATATCAGGCGACTTTCGGGAAGGTCAAACGTCTTTCTCATGTATCCAAAATGTGAGCCCAGAGTATACGTAAAAAG
This sequence comes from Lordiphosa stackelbergi, assembly GCA_018904235.1. Lineage (NCBI taxonomy): Eukaryota > Metazoa > Arthropoda > Insecta > Diptera > Drosophilidae > Lordiphosa > Lordiphosa stackelbergi. The sequence goes on from JAEIFU010000577.1 coordinate 92,098, forward strand.
CGAAGGAAAACCAGTTTCTAGGTGTATTGCGTAGTTCGGCGAATTACGTGGTAGACGAAAGACTTTTTTGATGAAATATCTTTGGAGTCTTTCTATTTCCTCGTATGTCCTGAATCCCCACATCTGAGAGCCATAACACATAATTGAACGGGCAGTGGCTTCAAACATTCGGTATTTGACACTATGTGGCACGTGCTGTTTATCCAGGAGCGTGTTCCATGTACTATTAAGAGCTTTTATAGAATCTCTAATTTTTGCCTGCATGTGTGAGTTCAGCGACATGTTGGAGGACAGAGTAATTCCCAAATATTTAAAGGAGGTAACCCGTTCGATTATTGCTGAATTCATGTGCCATTTCTCATCTGCGGCGATGCGACCTCGGTTGTCTCTAACGACCATGATTTTAGTTTTTTCTGTGTTGACTTCCAGACCCCAAAGGCAGCAGTATGCGTACAGTTCATCTAACATGTGTTGCAGGGCATTTGGTGAGTTTGCCATTAGTACTAAATCGTCTGCGTACATCAAGAGTTTTACGCGCGAGCCTCCAATTAAAATGCCTCCCGAAAGCGAAGTTGTTAAGTCGTCTATAAACAGCGCAAACAAAAGCGGGCTTAACAGGCACCCCTGTTTGACTCCAGAGTTGTTTGAAAACCATTTAGACAATTGTGAGCCGTCCCATACAGAGGTTGTGTTGTTTTCGTATAGGGCCTGAATGACCGTTAAAAACTTCGATGAAACACCAATGCTGCTTAGCTTATAAATCAGGCTTCTTCGGTTAATTGAGTCAAATGCCGCTCTGAAGTCTACAAAGCAGAGATAAAGTTTTCGTTTTTCCTCCAGATACGTGATCGCTGTGGATGTAAGCACGAAAAGGCTGTCCACCGTCGAGTATCCTCTCCTAAATCCAAATTGAAATTCGCTTAGCTTGCTCTGCCCATCTACCCATGATTCTAATCGTGTATAAAGCACCGAGGTAAAAATTTTTGCTATCGTGTTTATACAGGATATACCCCTGTAGTTGGTCGCTTCCGTCGGGTTACCTTTTTTGAAAATGGGGAATATTATACTTTTTTTTAAAACTTTCTGGGAAGGATGCTTCGGAAAATAGCCGGTTAAACTCATTAGTTAGCTTGCTTATAAAAATCTTGGGGGCTCCCTTGAAGAATTCAGCTGGTATACGATCTTCTCCTGGTGCTTTGTTCAATTTTGTTTTTTTTATAGCTGTTTGAACTTCTTCCAAGGTAATGAGTTTGTCGAGCTCTTCTACTTGATTTAGAGGAAGGCACCAGTTAATGTTGACAAGGCCATCTGGGTTAACGTATAAGAGGCTTTCAAAGTGTCGAGCCAGGCATGTTGCATCTGCATTTATGTTGCTACGAGATTGTGTTCCATTTACTCTTCTCACCATTGACCAGAAAGTTTTACTGTCTTTGATTGTCGCCAACTCCAATTCGATTCTGCGGTAATAGTTACGTTGTTTCCAAATGCAAAGTTCTTTATATGAACGGTTAGCTACTTGATATTCAGACTTGGCAGAGGGAGAATTCTCCTTTTGGACACGGCGTAAATATTGACGGGATAAAACTCGAGCGGTTTCGCACTGCTGGTCAAACCATGGTTGCTTGAAACATTCACATTTGGAGCCTGGATACAATGTGCTGCCGTTTTATTATACGCTGTACATAGCTCTGCACTAAAATTCTTGACAGTTTCCATGATGGATAGCTGGGCCAGACTGGTAGCGTATCGATCTGCAAAACGTTCCCTCCAGGATAATTTCGGTAAAAGATGCGGCACCTCAGGAATGTCGAGTGATTTTGTCGTTATCAAAACGTTCGTTGTGACCGGCAGGTGGTCCGAGTATATTTGGTTTCCTACTATCATGTCCTCGACGATATTCTCCCAGTCTCCACGAATAAGGCATAAGTCTATAGTGGAACACGCGGAACCTCTCAGAAAGGTGAACTCTCCATCTGAATCCCCAGCAGTTCTCCCATTTAGGACAGTTAGTCTCAGGTCCTCGCACATTTCAATAATCTTACTACCATTTCGGTTTAAAACTTTATCCTTGGCTTTTCTAAAAACTGTCCCAGCACTGTGCATCGATCCTTGGGTTACTGTATCCACTTGTTCATTGCCAATACGTGCATTAAAATCTCCAATAAGCATTATGTTGTTATCGTATATATTTAAGATAAGTTCATATAACTCCTCGTAGTCGGCTTGCCAGTTGTTGCAGTTTAGATAAACAGGGATTATTAGAGAAGTTTTTCCAGCTGCTTCAAGTTTGATGAACATGTTGTTTCCTTCTTCCACAAAAGTCGTGTTGTATTTTCTTAAAAAGTTCTGCTGAGGCCGAAGAGACATCCGCCTGAAGCTCGACCTCTTGATGCTGTTCTTGTTGCAGGCCGCCACGTTAGATGAAAATCCCCAAAATAGCTTTCGTAAGACGAGCTGTTATTTGAAATGAAAGTTTCGTATAGGAGAAAAACAGCATGATCACGTACGAGTTCAAAAAATTTGTTATGTAACGTTTTGTTCGCTAGACCCGCTATATTATAGGCCAATATTTTAATTATCTCATTATCCTGTGTGCTGCAATGTTTCTTAGTGCTAGAGTTATCTATTGTAATACTGCTAGTTATTTTTATACACTTGAAAGTGTATTATAATTTTGCCCAGAAGTTTGCAACGCATAGAAGGAATCATCTCCGACCACATAAAGTATATATATTCTTGATCAGCATGACGAGCTGAGTCGATTAAGCTTTGTCCGTCCGTCTGTCCGTCTGTCCGTCCGTCCGTCTGTTCGTCTGTCCGTCTGTCTGTTTCTACGCGAACTAGTCCCCTCAGTTTTGGAGCTATCGAGCTGAAACTTTGCACAGAGTCTTCTTTTACTGCACGCTGCTAATATGTCGGAACCGACCGGATCGGATGACTACTTTTGTAGCTGCCATACAAATGTTCGTTCGGAAAATGGATTTTAGTAAGAAAAACTGTTTTGTTCTCAATAGTACTGCTCTCAAACACGGTCATGGGTAATATGTAATGTTTTTAAGCTGATCTGCGAAGTTTGGTCGAAGTCGCTAACCGTTGAGACAAGCTATTTCAAGTGTATCAAAACTTCGGTACAGACGAAGTTAGCTTTGCCTTTCTCGTTTTATTATTATTTTTCAGTTTTTGCGGGGAAGTGATTTCACAAGATGGTTGAAGTCCAGGTTTACGTGATGTAGGCCAAACGGAAAGAGTTCGGCTAGGTAGTTCGTGCATCTTGTTGACCGCTAGCAGGAGTATTATCTCGTGTCCAGTGAAACCATTTATCAGCAATTCTTAGTTTGTCCCCAAGAACAGCAATCTTATGATTCTTACTGACCGTCAAAAGTTGCCGTTTGAGTAGAAGCTTGATACTCTTTCTTTGTTGCCGTTCAACGTTTAAATCTCGCTCTGTGTAAATATCAGTGCCCTTTAGTTTGTTAGATGCTTTAAGAACTGCATACGCGCTTTGCTCAGAGTCGAACTCAACAAGCGCAGTCATTTTGGAATTCCTTTCACCTAAAGTTTTTTTAGCTCTGGTTTTTTATTTTTATTTTTTTTAATTTTTTCAATTTAAAGTAGAACATTCTCTTTTTTTTGCCGTTCAACGTTTTGCGCTCTGTGGGAGCTGTAGGGTTTGACGACAAATCTGTTCTACCTCACTCAACACTGATTTGTTTAGTGAAAGCAATTTAAAAGAAGATTTTTGTTTTTGATACAGTCTTCCATTTGGGTTACCGCTTTTTGTCTTCTTCTCTGCCTTTTTTAGATGCTCGACTTCCAACCCAAGTTGCTCATTTTGTTGCTTTAAGCTAGTTATGTGTTCAAGCTTATTCATTACCTCCACATTTGTTTCCTTATTTGTCTCTCTAATTATTGCCCTGAGATCATCAGCGGTCATCTCAGATAAGGTTGGTTTTTAGACATGTTTAAGGATTGCTCCTCCGGAGATGTCTCAGCTATGGTTCTTTTGCCGACCACGTTCAGAGAATGCGAATACAAATTATTAGGCGTCGAGGTATTTGGAGGAGTACGTTACAAAGCCAAAATAGGATTTGAACGTAACCGTTAAAAATAAGAAGCCGCCCTGGAAGTATGCTCTGGAAAATTTCAATGGTGAAAGTATGCGATAGTTTTTGCAACTGTTAAAGAAAAAGAGAAGGCACAAAAGGGGGCGCTTTGATCTCTGTTTTGCTTACTTGATTCGCGATTTATGTGTTTTGTGCTGGGGCTCCTGTGGCCTGCAAGATCCGCTTCTTTAACGTTCGTTGTGTTTTGATGTGCCTCCAATCACCGCAGGCACTTGAAGATCATCTACGGCGTCTCCAGACAATTTACTGGGAACTTTCTTGGCGGAGTTCTTGTCTGCTTGATCCGCTTTGACTAGGGTTACTCAAGTGTATATATAAAGTATATATTGTATATTCATGATCAGCATGACGAGCTGAGACGATTAAGCTTTGTCCGTCCGCCAGCTTTGTCCGTCCGTCTATCCGTCTGTCTGTTTCTACGCAAACTAGTCTCTCAGCTTTGGAGCTATCGAGCTGAAACTTTGCACAGAGTCTTCTTTTTACTTCACGCTGCTAATATGTCGGAACCGACCGGATCGGATGACTACTTCTTGTAGCTGCCATACAAATGTTTGGCCGGAAAATGTGGTTTTAGTTAGAAAACTGTTTTGTTCTCAATATTACTGCTCTCAAACACGGTCATGGGTAATATGTAATGTTTTTAAGCTGATCTGCGAAGTTTCGTCGAAGTCGCTAACCGTTGAGACAAGCTATTTCAAGTGTATCAAAACTTCGGTACAGACGAAGTTAGCTTTGCCTTTCTTTTTTTTAAATACAGAGTTTACAGTTTTTGATTAACAAAAATAAATAAATAGATAACAATAATACATTTAGCTATGGCTTGTAGCCGTCAGCTTTTCTTTAGAAAATGTACATGGTAAATAGAATAAAATATACGATTAATCAGAAATATTCTGCTATAATGCTCTGCCTATAGAGAGAAGCCTCTTTTAAAAATTGGTACAGCGTGTTCCAGTCGGGTCCGTTTAGGATTGAGATCAACTGCTGAAGGTCCAGTTTTCCAAGACGCCAATGGGCAACCCTGATTTCCTGCAGAATTGGACAGATTGCGATGAAATGGGTCGTGTCTTCAATGCTGTGAAGATTGCACAGGGAACATACGTTGGGTGTATTTCTATATGATCTATGGTTGAGTTGGAGCAATTCGCAGCGTGCACGGAAAACGAAGGAAATAAGTGATCGGCTGTATTTGTCGTTGAAGTAATTATTTAACCCCAAAGAGAGATTCAGGCGTTTATATAACATCCTGCTAGAGCTGTTGTAGGCTTGGTCAATAAAATTTGCACGATTTCTACAGTCAATCCTCTCTAGTAAGCTGCTGTGAGATTTTTTCCAGGAAGCTTTATCGCATAGGTCAATCTGCAGATTGTGCTCCTCAGCCAAAGCGCGCCAAACGGCAAAGCAGTGAGATCGACGTTCCAATAAAAATTTTGCCGTAGCGTATACCAGGCGACTTTCGGGAAGGTCAAACGTCTTTCTCATGTATCCAAAATGTGAGCCCAGAGTATACGTAAAAAGCGAAGGGAGACCAGTTTCTAGGTGTATTGCGTAGTTCGGCGAATTACGTGGTAGACGAAAGACTTTTTTTGATGAAATATCTTTGGAGTCTTTCTATTTCCTCGTATGTCCTGAATCCCCACATCTGAGAGCCATAACACATAATTGAACGGGCAGTGGCTTCAAACATTCGGTATTTGACACTATGTGGCACGTGCTGTTTATCCAGGAGCGTGTTCCATGTACTATTAAGAGCTTTTATAGAATCTCTAATTTTTGCCTGCATGTGTGAGTTCAGCGACATGTTGGAGGACAGAGTAATTCCCAAATATTTAAAGGAGGTAACCCGTTCGATTATTGCTGAATTCATGTGCCATTTCTCATCTGCGGCGATGCGACCTCGGTTGTCTCTAACGACCATGATTTTAGTTTTTTCTGTGTTGACTTCCAGACCCCAAAGGCAGCAGTATGCGTACAGTTCATCTAACATGTGTTGCAGGGCATTTGGTGAGTTTGCCATTAGTACTAAATCGTCTGCGTACATCAAGAGTTTTACGCGCGAGCCTCCAATTAAAATGCCTCCCGAAAGCGAAGTTGTTAAGTCGTCTATAAACAGCGCAAACAAAAGCGGGCTTAACAGGCACCCCTGTTTGACTCCAGAGTTGTTTGAAAACCATTTAGACAATTGTGAGCCGTCCCATACAGAGGTTGTATTGTTTTCGTATAGGGCCTGAATGACCGTTAAAAACTTCGATGAAACACCAATGCTGCTTAGCTTATAAATCAGGCTTCTTCGGTTAATTGAGTCAAATGCCGCTCTGAAGTCTACAAAGCAGAGATAAAGTTTTCGTTTTTCCTCCAGATACGTGATCGCTGTGGATGTAAGCACGAAAAGGCTGTCCACCGTCGAGTATCCTCTCCTAAATCCAAATTGAAATTCGCTTAGCTTGCTCTGCCCATCTACCCATGATTCTAATCGTGTATAAAGCACCGAGGTAAAAATTTTTGCTATCGTGTTTATACAGGATATACCCCTGTAGTTGGTCGCTTCCGTCGGGTTACCTTTTTTGAAAATGGGGAATATTATACTTTTTTTAAAACTTTCTGGGAAGGATGCTTCGGAAAATAGCCGGTTAAACTCATTAGTTAGCTTGCTTATAAAAATCTTGGGGGCTCCCTTGAAGAATTCAGCTGGTATACGATCTTCTCCTGGTGCTTTGTTCAATTTTGTTTTTTTTTATAGCTGTTTGAACTTCTTCCAAGGTAATGAGTTTGTCGAGCTCTTCTACTTGATTTAGAGGAAGGCACCAGTTAATGTTGACAAGGCCATCTGGGTTAACGTATAAGAGGCTTTCAAAGTGTCGAGCCAGGCATGTTGCATCTGCATTTATGTTGCTACGAGATTGTGTTCCATTTACTCTTCTCACCATTGACCAGAAAGTTTTACTGTCTTTGATTGTCGCCAACTCCAATTCGATTCTGCGGTAATAGTTACGTTGTTTCCAAATGCAAAGTTCTTTATATGAACGGTTAGCTACTTGATATTCAGACTTGGCAGAGGGAGAATTCTCCTTTTGGACACGGCGTAAATATTGACGGGATAAAACTCGAGCGGTTTCGCACTGCTGGTCAAACCATGGTTGCTTGAAACATTCACCTTTTGGAGCCTGCATACACTGTGCCGCCGTTTTAATATACGCTGTACATAGCTCTGTACTAAAATTCTTGGCAGTTTCCATGATGGATAGCTGGGCCAGACTTGTAGCGTATCGATCTGCAAAACGTTCCCTCCAGGATAATTTCGGTAAAAGATGCGGCACCTCAGGAATGTCGAGTGATTTTGTCGTTATCAAAACGTTCGTTGTGACCGGCAGGTGGTCCGAGTATATTTGGTTTCCTACTATCATGTCCTCGACGATATTCTCCCAGTCGCCACGAATAAGGCATAAGACTATAGTGAAACACGCGGAACCTCTCAGAAAGGTGAACTCTCCATCTGAATCCCCAGCAGTTCTCCCATTTAGGACAGTTACTCTCAGGTCCTCGCACATTTCAATAATCTTACTACCATTTCGATTTAAAACTTTATCCTTGGCTTTTCTAAAAACTGTCCCAGCACTGTGCATCGATCCTTGGGTTACTGTATCCACTTGTTCATTGCCAATACGTGCATTAAAATCTCCAATAAGCATTATGTTGTTATCGTATATATTTAAGATAAGTTCATATAACTCCTCGTAGTCGGCTTGCCAGTTGTTGCAGTTTAGATAAACAGGGATTATTAGAGAAGTTTTTCCAGCTGCTTCAAGTTTGATGAACATGTTGTTTCCTTCTTCCACAAAAGTCGTGTTGTATTTTCTTGAAAAAGTTCTGCTGAGGCCGAAGAGACATCCGCCTGAAGCTCGACCTCTTGATGCTGTTCTCGTTGCAGGCCGCCACGTTAGATGAAAATCCCCAAAATAGCTTTCGTAAGACGAGCTGTTATTTGAAATGAAAGTTTCGTATAGGAGAAAAACAGCATGATCACGTACGAGTTCAAAAAATTTGTTATGTAACGTTTTGTTCGCTAGACCCGCTATATTATAGGCCAATATTTTAATTATCTCATTATCCTGTGTGCTGCAATGTTTCTTAGTGCTAGAGTTATCTATTGTAATACTGCTAGTTATTTTTATACACTTGAAAGTGTATTATAATTTTGCCCAGAAGTTTGCAACGCATAGAAGGAATCATCTCCGACCACATAAAGTATATATATTCTTGATCAGCATGACGAGCTGAGTCGATTAAGCTTTGTCCGTCCGTCTGTCCGTCTGTCCGTCCGTCCGTCTGTTCGTCTGTCCGTCTGTCTGTTTCTACGCGAACTAGTCCCTCAGTTTTGGAGCTATCGAGCTGAAACTTTGCACAGAGTCTTCTTTTTACTGCACGCTGCTAATATGTCGGAACTTACCGGATCGGATGACTACTTCTTGTAGCTGCCATACAAATGTTCGTTCGGAAAATGGATTTTAGTAAGAAAAACTGTTTTGTTCTCAATAGTACTGCTCTCAAACACGGTCATGGGTAATATGTAATGTTTTTAAGCTGATCTGCGAAGTTTGGTCGAAGTCGCTAACCGTTGTGACAAGCTATTTCAAGTGTATCAAAACTTCGGTACAGACGAAGTTAGCTTTGCCTTTCTCGTTATTATTATTTTTCAGTTTTTGGGGGGAAGTGATTTCACAAGATGGTTGAAGTCCAGGTTTACGTGATGTAGGCCAAACGGAAAGAGTTCGGCTAGGGTAGTTCGTGCATATTGTTGACCGCTAGCAAGAGTATTATCTCGTGTCCAGTGAAACCATTTATCAGCAATTCTTAGTTTGTCCCCAAGAACAGCAATCTTATGATTCTTACTGACCGTCAAAAGTTGCCGTTTGAGTAGAAGCATGATACTCTTTCTTTGTTGCCGTTCAACGTTTAAATCTCGCTCTGTGTAAATATCAGTGCCCTTTAGTTTGTTAGATGCTTTAAGAACTGCATACGCGCTTTGCTCAGAGTCGAACTCAACAAGCGCAGTCATTTTTGGAATTCCTTTCATAAAGTTTTTTTAGCTCCAAGGATTTTTGCGCTCTGTGGGAGCTGTAGGGTTTGACGACAAATCTGTTCTACCTCACTCAACACTGATTTGTTTAGTGAAAGCAATTTAAAAGAAGATTTTGTTTTTGATACAGTCTTCCATTTGGGTTAGCCGCTTTTGTCTTCTTCTCTGCCTTTTTTAGATGCTCGACTTTCAACTTAAGTTGCTCATTTTGTTGCTTTAAGCTAGTTATGTGTTCAAGCTTATTCATTACCTCCACATTTGTTTCCTTATTTGTCTCTCTAATTATTGCCCTGAGATCATCAGCGGTCATCTCAGATAAGGTTGGTTTTTTAGACATGTTTAAGGATTGCTCCTCCGGAGATGTCTCAGCTATGGTTCTTTTGCCGACCACGTTTATAGAATGCGAATACAAATTATTAGGCGTCGAGGTATTTGGAGGAGTGCGTTGCATAGCCAAAATAGGATTTGAACGTAACCGTTAAAAATAAGAAGCCGCCTGGAAGTATGCTCTGGAAAATTTCGTGGTGAAAGTACGCGACAGTTCTCGCAACTGTTACAAACAGCGAACACACAAGACGGCGCCTTTGATCTCTCTGTTTTGCTTACTTGATTCGCGATTTATGTGTTTTGTGCTGGGGGCTCCCTGTGGCCTGCAAGATCCGCTTCTTTAACGTTCGTTGTGTTTTGATGTGCCTCCAATCACCGCAGGCACTTGAAGATCATCTACGGCGTCTCCAGACAATTTACTGGGAACTTTCTTGGCGGAGTTCTTGTCTGCTTGATCCGCTTTGGCACTAGGGTTACTCAAGTGTATATATAAAGTATATATTGTATATTCATGATCAGCATGACGAGCTGAGACGATTAAGCTTTGTCCGTCCGTCTGTCCGTTCGTCCGTCTATCCGTCTGTCTGTTTCTACGCAAACTAGTCTCTCAGCTTTGGAGCTATCGAGCTGAAACTTTGCACAGAGTCTTCTTTTTACTTCACGCTGCTAATATGTCGGAACCGACCGGATCGGATGACTACTTCTTGTAGCTGCCATAGGAATGTTTGGCCGGAAAATGGGTGTTAGTTAGAAAAACTGTTTTGTTCTCAATATTACCGCTCTCAAACACGGTCATGGGTAATATGTAATGTTTTTAAGCTGATCTGCGAAGTTTCGTCGAAGTCGCTAACCGTTTAGACAAGCTTTTTCAAGTATATCAGAACTTCGGTACAAACAAAGTAAGCTTTGCCTTTCTCGTTTTGCATAATATTTACCATCAAAATTTCTTGTAGCTTGAAATTAACAAAGTTGTTATTGTGAAACCAATGATTGGATATTAAAAAGTTATTTCAGTTATATTTTTGTTAATTTTAAGACATTTTAAGGTTTAATATTGTTCAAAAAATTTAAACATAATGACCAAATTTTTCATAGTTTTTGGGCTATAACTTTAAAAAAGCGCGGTGATATCAAAAAACTGAAAACATATAAAATGAGATGAAACAAAGGAATACCAAATATTTTATTCTTAGATTTTTAATATGTGCAGAAAATTTTTCAGATTTATTTAAACTTGGGAAAAAATTGATTTTACCAAAAAATAACCACATTTTCAATATTAAAATCCAAAAATTTGTACCTTATCAGCAAAATCAAAACATGGTGTTTGGTTTTTCTGTTACGTTATTCAATGCGGCTCACAACAAATTTTGTTGGAAATGGACACTTAATGTGGCCACAGGACCAAAAAATATGAAGACACTTCGCTAAACACACGTTTATGCGAATATCTCGTAAACCTGAAGTGCCGGGAGAAAACGGATGGATTTGAGTTCAGCGGCCAAAAATACATAAGGAACGATTGCTAACTTGCAAAAGTTGGCTTTTTTTTGTAAACTTGTGTTATTTTTCTGGGAACGAACTATACAACCTATTTAAAGTTTTTCTCGCCAAAAAATTAGTTTAAAAATGTAAATAAAACTGAATCACGTTCATATTTCCGGTGTAAAAATAACACAGTGTTACAGCGAAAAAATACTTTCGAAATGACTTAGCATACGCTGTAGAGCAGGTCGAGTATAGCATTTCCTCATACTTGGTTTTTTCCTAACACCCCTAAAATCTGAAGTTATGGCCCAAGAACCGCTTTCTGCCATTTTACCTCAAATAAATAGATATTCTTAAAGTTCATTATAAAAGCCCATTTAATTCTCCAACTGTCCCAATGAATTTGTATACCGTTTGACGAAGTTATTCGCGTGTTTCTGAGTGCACATCGACAATCTAGTATTTATTTAAAGTATGCTAACGTATTTGTATTTAGTTTAACATTATTTCCCCTAAAAGAAACTCAGTTTTAATTGGCACCAAATTCAAATATTCTTTTTAAATACTTAAAATTCAAATAGCGCGAATAACTTCGTAAACGGTATCCAAAATCATTGGGACAACAACCGTTCGACGAAGAATTAAATAAGCTTTTATAATAAACTTTAAAAAAATAATTAAACCAGTGATGGTCAAAATACAAATTTCTCAAAAAAAGTTGAAAATGTCAGATCTGTAATCCTCATGTCGGGTACAATTAGTCACACCATTGATTATAATTTATTAGATTTCTTTCGTCACTATAGGAATTATTAAGGTTATGCAATGGAAACAAATTAAATTGGTAGACGGTTATTTCGTTTAGCCGAAATTGATAATTATTTTAATACTTACCTCCACTCGATATCCGTTAGTATTAATAAGCCCCAATTCTTTTAAAGTCACTGAAATGTCAGATGGTGTTCCATCAGTTCTCCTGTTTACAAACGCGATTGCGTAGGAGTAAAAGGTTTGATAAATTGGACCGATTGGTTTTGACCATATCTCAATTCCTCTATGCTTATATATTCTTCTTCCTTGTATTCCTAATATATCTTGGTCCACAGCAATAATTTTCCGATTGAGTAAAATTTGTTTAAACTCTGGTCGAATTGTTCGTAAATCCACAGACATCAAGAGTGGTGCTGCCAGTATTGACCACAAAGCGAATTGTGTTTTTGCTTGCTCATAGCTGAGGCCGAAGTTTCCAATGATCAACTGAAAAAATTTAAAACACAACGCGACAAATCTATTAATACGTTTGTAAGCACGTCTTATTTGCAAGTTAAACTTTTTTAAATGACAAAATATAGCGTATAAACGCTGATTTAATTTGTTAGCTGCCATGGGAACAATCTTGCGAAAAAGTAGTTCTACACACAAAAAGTCTGACGGGTAATATTAACAACGCTGACTGTAACTTTTTATACACTTGAAAAGTGTATTATAATTTTGCCCAGAAGTTTGCAACGCATAGAAGGAATCATCTCCGACCACATAAAGTATATATATTCTTGATCAGCATGACGAGCTGAGTCGATTAAGCTTTGTCCGTCCGTCTGTCCGGTCCGTCCGTCCGTCTGTCTGTTTCTACGCGAACTAGTCCTTCAGTTTTGGAGCTATCGAGCTGAAATTTTGCACAGAGTCTTCTTTTTACTTCACGCTGCTAATATGTCGGAACCGACCGGATCGGATGACTACTTCTTGTAGCTGCCATACAAATGTTCGTTCGGAAAATGGATTTTAGTAAGAAAAACTGGTTTGTTCTCAATATTACTGCTCTTAAACACGATCATGGGTAGTATTGAATATTTTTAAGCTAATCTGCGAAGTTTGGTCGAAGTCGCTAACCGTTGAGACAAGCTATTTCATCTTTCCCCAAAGTTCCAAACCAACTTTTTGTGAAGTAAGCCCGCTGATCGCGAAAATCGGCATATAAAAAAATTCTATCGACGCGTTATCGAGATATTATCGATAAACGCTTTTTCGATTTTTCCAAAAGTTGCCACCACTTAAACTCCCATAACTTTTTTGTTTTTCAAATGTTTGAAAATCTCTAAACAAATTTAACGAGAAAGGCAAAGCTAACTTCGTCTGTAGCGAAGTTCCGATACACTTGAAAAAGCTTGTCTCAATGGTTAGCGACTTCGACCAAACTTTGCAGATCAACTTAAAAACATTCAATATTACCCATGACCGTGTTTGAGAGCGGTAAAATTAAGAACAAAACAGTTTTTCTCGCTAAAATCCACTTTCCGATCGAATATTTCTATGGCAGCTACCAGAAGTAGTCATTCGATCCGGTCGGTTCCGACATATTAGCAGTGTGCAGTAAAAAGAAGACTCTGTGCAAAGTTTCAGCTCGATAGCTTCAAAATTGAGGGACAAGTTCGCGTAGAAACAGACAGACGGACAGACGGACGGACGGACGGACGGACGGACGGACGGACAAAGCTTAATCGACTCAGCTCGTCATGCTGATCAAGAATATATATACTTTAAGTGGTCGGAGATGATTCCTTCTATGCGTTGCAAACTTCTGGGCAAAATTATAATACACTTTCCAAGTGTATAAAAAGAAAAAACTAGGCCAAACATATTGTTTTCGAACAAAAATGAGCTGCGGTGTGTGCTGTTGATGCTAAATAAAGGAAAAAATATTTTTTTTCGCCAAATTTCAAAAATTATTGATTTTAAAATGCTTATAGATTCATAATTTTACAAAATTGTTGTAGTTTTTTAATTGGAAAGTAAAAACCATTCAATTTACTTAAAAATAAGCCGTCAAACGCAGAAATCGGTCTTGAATGGCTATTTTATTCAAGTTTTTGTGAAAAAGGACAGACTGACTAGTTTTCAAACTACTTCAGCATTTTCAGAAACTAATTGATCCTTACTCATGCGTACCATAATTTGATGTTCCGCCGAACGTACTTTACACTATGACGGTATGACACTGAAATGTGACGCTCCTTGAGGATGTGTAAACCGAACATTAGTTGCTGTTAGACATTATTGATAGCGTATTTATCCCTAGAAAAATAATGGTTCAGCTTAGTTTGATTTCTAGAACGTTGGTAAATTAAGTCCAGAAAATGCTCAAATTTAAATGCAAAACGAGCGTTAAATTCTTTTGCAATGTTTACGGGTTGGATGTTTGAACTACCGAACGAGTTAACATAACGGAGTCGCTTAAAATAATGTATTTTAATTACTTCAAAAATGCACTTACGCTTAAATTGCCGTAGAATTTTGCAAAAGTGGGCTTTAGAAGAAAAAACAATTTTTTATATGAGTCTAAAGCAGTGGTGCCCAAAATGTCATTTGCCAATGACATGTGATAGGAAGTCAGATTTCTGCCAGCGTCGCAGCCGACACACGCAAAACAATAGATCTAGAGTACGTTCGAAAAAATTGATACGAAATCTTCAGTATTTCTGGCTAGTTTTCAGGTAACACCGGCCTAGCCGAGCAATAATCAATGATCCTTAAATGCCATTCCTACAGATTAATTCAAATTTTCATACAAAATTTTCAAATTAAAATAATTATTAACAGTTTTTACAATGTCTCTGAAATTTTAGTTTCTGAACCCGACCCTTCACGCCTTTTGTGAAAATTTGGGTGTCGAAAGCGATGAGCAACGAGAGAGGATTCACCAGGAAATGATGTCAATTAAGCACAGGTACCAACGCAACAGGGGCTTTAATAAGCCTCTCATCCGAGAGTCTCAAAGAAACGCATACTGCTGCAAAAAGTGGTGCCCTATATTTTCAAAATGTTTAAAATGAAATTTTATTAGAATTATTCTACACATGAGATCATTAAAACCGGCGTCTACCGGCAGCGACGTCGTCCAGCATAGGTTACAAACGATTATAAACATAGCCTGTAAGCAGTCGCATAAGAGTCCATGGAGAGTCGAGTAAGACTCGAAAATGGTTTAATCTATAATAACTTATATTACCAAAACCAATTAAAACCTGGCGATTACTGGAACATATTGAAACATGGCGCCCGTGACTTGAATATAGTGTACTAAAAAACTACAACAGCAAAAAATTACAACAACAGATGCAGCAGCAACAACAACAGTAAAAAACTACAACAACAGATGCAGCAGCAGCAACAACAGTAAAAACTACAACAACAGATGCAGCAGCAACAACAACAGCAGCAGCTACAACAACAGCTGCAGCAGCAACAACAACAGCAGCAGCAACAACGGCAACAACAACAGCCTTTGCAGAAACACAGCAAGTAATACAGCAAACACAAATATTAACGACCTGTCTATGTCTAGACCCCACCAATCAGAGCAAATCGCTCTGCAAGATTCTGCTCCTGTCGAGCAAAGGGACGCGCCCACTCTACAAGAGGCCCTAGAGGTGTGTCCCAACGATAGACCACGCCCACTCACAATAGCTGAGTACAGGGCACGGCAGCAACAAAAACCAAAACCAAAACCGTAGCCCAAAAAGAGAGTGGGCGAGAAGACAGGAAACTGCAAGAACGCAGGCTGACCAAAGAGTTGATAAAGGCAGCCAAATCTGAAGACGAGAGACGAATCTACGAGAAAAGGCTACATGAAATTAAAACCACCTTAAGACTCTGGAGGAAACCAAAACTCTGCAGAAGAGCAAAGTAACGCAAAAAGGCTGCAGAAATACGAATGCCCTTATTGCCTTTATTTAAAAAAAAAAAAAAACATAAACCACAAGCGAATAAGTACAATCTCTGCTTGTAAATTACTAATCTCTGCTAGGTTTTTTTATACTAACAACATATGGCTATCTCTATAAATATAAAAGAGAGTGTCCTGACTGACTGACAGACTGATTCACTGACTGATTGGCAATCATCGCACAGCCTAAGCGGTAAGAGATAGAAAGTTGAAATTTGGACAGGAGTATCTGTCGGGTTATTTGCTAGTCTATATATATAAAAGAGTTCAACCTGATTAATTGACTGACTGACTCGTGATCGCCTAAACCATCAAAGATAGGGAGATGAGATTTTCACAGTAGTTTTATCTTAAGCTGAAAGTGAGTACTAAGAACGGATTTTGGAAAATTCTGTCGGGAAATGTGGAAAATTCGCGGAAAGCACACAAATCGGAGTTAATTTATTTGGACAAAATTTCTCGCAAATTAAATAGCTATTGAAAAAGCTCAATAGCTCAACAACTGTGATAGTTGGAACATGAAGGTTAACTTAGAAAAGTCTAAAATAATGGTCCTTAGGAGAGGTGGACGACTAGCAGAGGCGGAGAAGTGGCACTATAAAGGTGCAATAATAGATATAGTTTCAGAGTATAATTATCTTGAAGTCTTGCTAACACCAAAAATGATTTTTAAACAACACCTGGAAAAAAGAAACAAATCGGCAAAATGTAGTATAAACGCAACGTGGAAATTTAATGAAAAATGACATATGTTTGACAGCAAAATGGAAACTGTATTTGGCTGTATGTAGATCGATCCAGAGCTACGCAGCACAAGTTTGGGGACACGGATTGTTTGATGAGGTAGATATGGTTCAGACCTTCTTCCTAAAGCGGGCACTTAAACTGCCACACAATACACCAACATACCAAGATAATGTGGATTTTCAAGTCAAGATGCAGTCTCCATATGTAGCAAGAATGAAGTTGAAAGCCTTTCACATTTTATAGGAATATGTCCAGTTTTAAAACGAATCCGCCATGGATGTTTTCAAAAACAAACCCTAAGCCATGAAGAAATAATAGACGTATTGAATGGAGTACATGATGGTAATTGGAAAAACTTGATTTTGTTCGTTACTGATGCTCTTAAATATAAAAAAAACTAATTATAGATGAATTTATGTAATCAACTTATTTCCCGACAGAAGGCCATGCGGTCAATGTCGTAATCTTTTGTTCAGTGTTTTTTGTAATTTATTGTAATTCTTAGAGTTAAGAAAAATTTGAATGAATAGAAGAATAATCTATCTATCTATCTATCTATCTATCTATCTATATAAAAAACGAGAAAGGCAAAGCTAACTTCGTCTGTACCGAAGTTTTGATATACTTGAAATAGCTTGTCTCAACGGTTAGCGACTTCGACCAAACTTCGCAGATTAGCTTAAAAATATTCAATACTACCCATGATCGTGTTTAAGAGCAGTAATATTGAGAACAAACCAGTTTTTCTTACTAAAATCCATTTTCCGAACGAACATTTGTATGGCAGCTACAAGAAGTAGTCATCCGATCCGGTCGGTTCCGACATATTAGCAGCGTGCAGTAAAAAGAAGACTCTGTGCAAAGTTTCAGCTCGATAGCTCCAAAACTGAGGGACTAGTTCGCGTAGAAACAGACAGACGGACAGACGGACAGACGGACGGACGGACAGACGGACAGACGGACGGACAAAGCTTAATCGACTCAGCTCGTCATGCTGATCAAGAATATATATACTTTATGTGGTCGGAGATGATTCCTTCTATGCGTTGCACACTTCTGGGCAAAATTATAATACACTTTTCAAGTGTATAAAAATTAAATTACAATAATAATCCAATATATAAATGTATTTACTAGTTATAATTTATGTATGTAGTATGTAAGAGAATATTGTTAGTTATAAACCATAATAATTATGTCTAATTTACAGTTATTTATCGTTGTGACTAGTTAGCTAAAAATAAGTATAATCTTTTAGCACAGGGCAAGAGCCGAATAAATAAATCAGTAATATGTGGATGATATAGTTATTATAGTTAGGAACAAGTAAGATTGTTGCGGTCGAGTGCCCCGACAGCAAAGTACCCTGTTCCAAGTAATGTGGTTCCTATAGCTTTGAACTCCTTTTATTTTAAAATTTATTTGAATAAATGGGGAGGCGCACTTGCATATCTTCGGCGTTTTTGCTCGGATCTTATAGTGGTATACAGAATAGACAGCTATTGGGCCTTACTGAATATTTACTGAATCATTAGGTTCAAACTTAAAAATTTTAGCTCTGACAGTTTTTCGCGGTTAGAAGGAGAAGGAGGAGGAATTTGACAAATCAATTGCCAATCAGCAAACTTGATTTGGGTACGACATACACCTACATACATGCAAAAATTTGTGGCTCTACCTGTTATAGTCTCTGAGATCAACGTGTTCATACACAGAGAGAGTCAGTTTTTCGCTGCTAAAAGATGGAGGAGGTGGAATTTTCCAAATCTGAAACCAATTCGAAGTGGGTTCAGTATAAAAATTGCAAAATTATGCAAAAATTTGTGGCTCCACCTCTTATAGTCTGTGAGATCCACGCGTTTATATAGAGAGACAGTTTTTCGCTGTTAATTTCAAATTTTCCAAATCTGAAACAAACATGACAGTATACACCTACATACATGACAAAAATTGTGGCTCTATCTGTTACAGTCTCTGAGATCGACGTGTTCATACAGACGGACAGACGGACAGACAGACAGACAGACGGACATGGCTAAATCGTCTCGGCTGTTGATGCTGATCAAGAATATATATACTTTATGGGGTCGGAGGTGCTTCCTTCTGGCTGTTACATACATTTGCACAACTTCATGATCCCCTTTTTCCCATTTTTAATGAGAACAGGGTATAAAAAGACTCTCAGAATATACTAAAAAAACAGAACAAGCAACTTCATCGGATTCAGTTCACAATGGAAGTAGAGAAGGACAACAGGATATGCTACCTAGGCACGGAAATAAAAAGAGACGACGGAAACTTGAAGTTCAAGTGGTACATAAAAACCATAGATTTATAGAGAGTATTGAGTTTTCACTCAAATTAGCCCATATCCTAGAAAATCAAGACAGCAAAGAGTATGATAAACAAAACTTACACCTTAAGCGACGCATCATATAGATCCGAAATATACATTAAACTTAGGACAATACTTTGAAAAAATAGTTATACCGAACAGATGATTAAAACATCTGACACCACCCAAACAAAGATGAATGAACCCGTCAACAGAGACAAGAGCGAGAAGACACAATACGTTAGTGTACCATATGTGGACAAATTAACATGCAAACGAACAATTGCAAAAATAATACTGAGACAACATTCAAATCTAACACAAACACAAGGAATCAGGAAAGAACAACAATAACAGCGCGAACAACAACATTGGAACGACAAAACGAGCGCTTGCGACTAGGATAAAACAACCACAGCGATAGCGCTACGCTTGACAACACCTGGACGCTCAGCTGAATGCAATTATGTTAAAGTGCTGGACATAGAAAGGAGAGAGGGAGAACAAGACTGACACTGGAAAGTCTTCGGATTCAACAGCGGGAAGAGCGGGCTGTAACTTGGGTTTCGAACTTATAAAACTTCATTGTCAGTGATTTCAGAGAACAGACTGGCTCTGGTCGACCAATTTGTAACCACCGAATTGCAATCGCTTTTCCAAGAGACCAAATTCCAGACTCATAAGCACCGTGAAGACAAACTATAATTCTGCGTGATGATAACAAACTTTGAACTTTAATGAATGACTAATAGAGCATACAGTCGCGAAACTAACCAAGGCAAATAATTCTTGTGGTCTGGCCCCACGTTGGGCGCCAATTGTGTAGTGTGGGTACTAATTATTTTGATAGTCGAACGACCAGCCGACCTTAAGATCTGCTCGCTTCCGCGCATTCGACCTGGCTATGGAGGACTCGGGGCGTGCACTTATAGCTCTGCTCTTGCTCAGCTCGTCGGATGGGGTGGGGTTCTTCCTCATCCTACCATAGCGGACACACCACGACAATACTAAGTGCACTGTCAGAGAATATTAATTTATCAAACTTGGATCAAAATGAGGGAAAAATCGATCACTAGTACATACTAAATCTTAAAGACTCGGACAGACAAGGGACTAATATCAGATAGATTGGCACAGGGGATTTAGCTGGAATTTAACCCCGATCTCTACCCTCCCTACCATGGCAACACCTACAGAAGTTGGTTTTGGGTTGCCCCTAATGCTACTAATAGCTGATATTTATGTTGGGTTTGGCATTGGCACTTGGTTCGGCGACGGATCCATCAAGAAAACTTAAGATTTCATTTCATAACAATTATTGCGCATTGCTTTATTCTTATCTTCTATCTTCGTATAAGTATCCATATCTATTCAATTCATTCTTCTTTTTTTTTTCATTTAATGTTTCGTTCTACAAGTAGGGTTTAGGTAAATAAGTGTAAATGTAAATAGGTAAGGTAAATGTAAATGTAAGGATCGAAGGTAAATCGTCAATTGTAGGCAACCATTGTATGTATGTTGCATTCAAAGATCAATTTTATAGAAACAAACTTACCAGGCACTGCCGTCGTTGAGCTCAAAGATGACTTGCTGCCAAAAAAAAGGGATTAATATGACCTGTTATACGTACATGCATACTTGGCTTACTAAGGCTATCATTTATGTTCGATCTTGAGGGCTGTTATCTCTATGCACTTTCAATTATTTACCAAAAATTATTTTATCTAGGTATATATTACAATTTAGCCATAGTTGATTTAAGAAAAAAAAACCTAACTAATTAATTAAGCAACTTAGTTCGTTGTCTTTCTTTCTGGGTGTAAGGAGGTAAATTCACAATTGATGTGGCTTCCACATTTCGGAGGAGAAATTCATTGACTTGGAGACTTTTAGGGTCGCAGCCCAATTATCCGACAGCCACTTATACACCTCTGGCCGCTGTAGCCTCAAAAGGAAACTTTAAAAGACGTTTGAATGCCTGCTTAAAAAAAACAACCCACAATGGGACACAGAGCAGCTCGTCATATGATGGGCAATGCTGGATCCTAGGGTATCTAATCCTCTCGATCGTGCGTATCCATTTCGGCTCAGAATGATAGGGCATCCAGTTGGCTGTGAATTGCTCCAACAAATGCTACTCCACTAGATTCAACACTAGCATGTTAATAGCAAGGCACCATCATTAAAAGCCTGGCATAAGAAGGCACTGGCACAAGGCACTAAAGAAATAGAGAAATTAAATTTCTGCTGAAACACTACACTTTTTCCGTACCTGGCCAAAATTAATAAATCACAATTTCACTAAACGCTTTCCGACTGGCACAGCGTATTGAGGAAGGCTCTATCCAGTTTAGGGTTTAATCAACAAACCGATTTATAGTTGAATGCAAATTTTTGGTTACCGCGTGGCCTTCTTGCATAACTTGCACATGGTCAATTTAGAGGAAAAATTAATAGAATCTGGTACGAATGAATTAGGCGTGTGTACTGCACCAGAGACGCTCGCTCAATGATCACGTCTCCCGAAGCCAAGAAGCTTCCAGCCTATGCTGACTAGCAGGCCGATTTCCGAAATCACACGAAGCTACGGATCAAGCGTGGGAGGCAACATGATAAGAAACGGTTTAGTCGTTCGATATGTTTATCCAAGGTGACCGCCAAACTGTTCTATTTTTGTGTTGTTTCTCCTTTACCAAGACAGCGCACTGCTTTATTAAAAGAGTTTTTAAGACTATACTGACGTTACAGTGCAGCGAATAAGTATTCGCCCTAAGATGTTTGAAACTGGCCTCTACAAATTTCCAAATAAAATTTAATTAAAACTAACTTAAACTTAACCCCCCCCACGCCATCTGCGTTTCAACAGGCTCTATTCAGTGTAGGGTTCAAATAAACAAATCAATTAAAAGGTGAATGCAAATTTTGGGTACCGCGTGGCCTTCTAACATAACTTGCACATGGTCAATTTAGAGGAAAAATTAATAGAATCTGGTACGAATGAATTAGGCGTGTGTACTGCACCAGAGACGCTCGCTCAATGATCACGTCTCCCGAAGCCAAGAAGCTTCCAGCCTATGCTGACTACCATCAAGCGTGGCAGGCAACATGATCTAAACGGTTTAGTCATTAGAATATGTTTATCAAGGTGACCACCAAACTGTTCGTTAATATAGCCATATCAGACAGCGATTGACCGTATGAGTGCACAGATCTCAGTGATGTTAGAGTAAGCTGCATTTCTGAAATGCAACTTTGAAAATTTATGAATTTATGAACTAGTTATAGAAAATTCAAGTTTTGTCTAAACAATGGGCAAATTTCCTATAGCATAGCGTACTATGAATATGGTCTGAATTGTGTACAAATTATTAGAGAACTTATTCCGAAAAGTTTATTATTGGTTATACAATTTCCAAACTGCAGCAAGATTACATGGATATATCTCAAACGTATTTTCAAATCAACTTCTTGGCAATGTCTTCTACATATACCTCATCAAAGTGAGGATATCGGGCGGCCAATTATTAGCAAGGCCAAATCCAATGACTTTCGAGGAAAAGTTCACACTGCACTGCGACTGTTTCTTCCGACTGTGGATTTTGTCAACGATGATAGCTCGCACTTCATTAAATCAAGGCCCAGTTCATATATTCAACCTGAAGGAATTGGGAATGGATAATAGTTTTGAAATTGATTTTCTGTGGTTACTTGGAATGATTGAATATGATTGCCGTCTTGTCAAGTCTTTTCATGTTTCTTTGTACTTACCAAATTAAACTCCTTAATCCTTATCATAGTTCCAAATCATAGTCCTTGTCCAGTCCAGTTGCCAACGTTTATGAGTTCTGATCGTCCTAGTTGCATTTCTTACGCCGTGGTGAAGCTGGATTTTTCTTTTATTATTTCGAGGGCTACGTTGAATCT
This sequence comes from Lordiphosa stackelbergi, assembly GCA_018904235.1. Lineage (NCBI taxonomy): Eukaryota > Metazoa > Arthropoda > Insecta > Diptera > Drosophilidae > Lordiphosa > Lordiphosa stackelbergi. The sequence continues at coordinate 114,843 of JAEIFU010000577.1, forward strand.
TCTTCGCCTTCACCCTATTGAATTTGAGGGCATGGCTTCTTTTTAGGTTTACTCTTGCTGACTGATCTCTTCCTTTTTTTCTGCTTGGGTGCAGCTCTTTTGGTGACCGGTTTAAGGCGACTTCTTCTTGATGGTTTGACACCGCGTAATTTCCCTTTTGGGCAGGGAAGATCCACGACCACGGCCGCTTTTAAAGTCATTCTCTTTGCGAGCGTATTGCCTGTCTCTTTCTTGTGTTAGTCGGCGTATTACTTGTTTAATTGCTGTTATAGATAAGCGGGGCCTTGATGTGCATGGCGTCTCCTTCTGCTGCTGCTGCTGTTGGGGCCCCATCCCAGGCACAATAATTGATGCGAGTCTTGTGATTTATCCATATTTGCAGAATATTTGTAGTGTATGGGAAATATACAGCAATTTTGCTACTGTTGTGCTTGAAACTTGGAATGAGAATGAGAATAAGCTAGCACACGCACAGGCACATGTAAACTTGACAGTTGTTTGAGCAATAGCCCAGAGCCTACTTTAAGAACACAAAAATTATCAATCAAAAATAAAAAAAAAAATAAAAAAATGAAGGTGTGAGTGTCGTTAACACTCACGAGGCTTTGATGTGAAACATGATGCTATGTTTAAGAGCTTATTTTCAAATGAGAAGCGCTCTCACTGGTATATAAATCAGCAAAGGCACTCTTTCGAAAGAACAGGGAGTAGAATTACCAGCTACAAGATCACTTGCTGCAGTGTTCTTTCATTTTTTCAGAAGGTCTTGCCTATTCTGCTGATCCTTAGATAAATAATGATGTTTTACCCACCCAGATACCACCAAGGTGAGATTCCAGATCGCACCAAGATCACACCCAGATCTCTCCAAGATTCCACCCTGATTTCTCCTAGATACTACCCAGATACCACACAGATCCCACCCAGATAAAACCCAGACTGCACCCAGATCCTGCCAAGACTCGACCCAGATCCAACTTAGCTAGATCCCACTTAGATCCAAATCAGATCCCACCCAGATCACACTTAAATCACGCCCAGATCCCACCCAAATCCCACCCAGATACCGCCCAGATCCCGCCCACATCCACACCAGAGCCCACCCAGGTTCCACAACTAGATCAATTGCCAGGTCCCCACAGATCCCACCTAGATTGTACCCTGATCCCATCCAGATCGACACAGTTCCACATAGTTCTCACCCAATTCCACACAGATACCCTTAGATCCTACCTAGATTCTACCCTGATCCTATCCAGTTCAGCTCTTAAATCCCACCCAGATACCTACCCAGATCCCCCCCCCCCCCCCCCCCCCCCCCCCCCCCCCCGCTCTGATCCCAACCAAACCCACTAAGATCCTACCCAGATTCCACTTAGATCCGCCCAGATCTTTCCCAGAACCCACCCAGTTGCCCCTCTTCAGCATCTTTCCTAACTCTTCGCTTCCTCCTGTTACCCATCCTATTGTGTGTGTGTGTTTGCCGGGAAACTCAAAAAAAACAACAACACAAAAATATGAATGACGTCAGCGTCACGTGACGCTGAAATCAAATTTTACTCCTACTAAAATCGTCCGTACCGAAATTAAAGATGTTTTCACATCAAAATTTTAATTTTATTATAACTATCTATATCAGCTTTGCAATAGGTTTTTTACGGCAAGCGTCGCATTAAAACATTACCATGTGAATGTACTTAAGGTGCAAATGTAGACCACTGCAGAGAAACTTCTTCTGTTCCGTAATTAGGCATAGTTTTTATCTTGAGGATTATTAATTTTGTTTTGCATGCAAAAAACAGTGTCTAGAACAGTGACAAACAGTGAATAAAACAGTGACCAAAACAGTGACTCAATCAGTGACTAAAACAGTGACTAAATCAGTGAGCGACATAGAATTTTACTCCCAGCATTATCAGCAGACGAAGCAAAAGCAGGAATCATTTTGCGCCGTAGTGTCTGTTTTCTCGGAAACAAAATAAGTGAGGACTACAAAGAAATTGTTGATGATTTATTGGAAAACTACAAAAAATTGGTATAATCTCATTACCAATTTATTTATTTTATTTTTAAAGGTGTAAATATGTCCTTAAACATTCACTTTTTGCACTCTCATTTTGATTTTTTTCCCGGTTAGCCTAGGCGAAGTAAGCGTCACGAGCATGGCGAACGCTTCCATCTGCAAGTGCAGCAGATGGAGTTTCGCTACAAGGCAAGTGGGATCCGGCAATGAAGGGGAGACTATTGCTGGTTCTTGTTGCGAAAACACACAGTCTGCACAAAAACAAAGCGGTCTACATCATTTGAGTACTTTTTTATCCAACCTTGAATTCCAATAAATACTCCTAAGCTCCAACGTTTATTCTTATTTGCGACTAAAATAAGTTTTTACACTGAAAATACCCTTACAAGCTCGATATTTTGGTTACATTTCAATGTCAGAAAGGATTTTTTTAAATGGCAGTATCTTAAATTGCTCTTTGATGTGACTTTGTTCTGTTAAGATACTCCTATGTGAGCAGCAAACAAAAGCGCAGAGTTAGGGTCGGAGAGCATTATCCTTATTTTTTGTTCCAGTTTATACATAATTTAGCTATATCTCAAAAACCGTTCTACTTTTGACATATCTGAAAGCAGATTTAAATTTAGCGTGAAATTTTACATGAGTCAGTACTAAAAGTGCCGGATACAAAAACTTTTGAAATTTTGTGACATAGTGTAATTTGTAAGTATATTGCGATAAGTGGGCAATGGAAGTCAACCTGGCAAAATCAGAAATACTGATATGTAGGACAGAAGGAAGACAAGCTGCGGTGGCAGAGTGTAAATATCTTTGCATAACTTTAACCCCGTCTATGTCGTTTCGACATTCGACGAAGGACATCAGTGGCAAAAGGGGCATTGAATTCAACTTAGAAAACTTTTATGAATAAGCCTGATATTTCATTGAGCAGCAAGTGGAACCTATTCCAGGCAACAGCTAGATTCAATCGCATGCGACACAAGTTTGTGGATTCGGCTGGTTTAGCGAAACAAATACACACATTTTATGAGAA